>JASDQU010244200.1:5096-20157 GCA_032191745.1 Picea mariana | reverse complement strand
GAATGAATAACAAGGACGTGATGATCACTGTAGACACTTGCTAGTTTGCGAGCTTCAATTTATCAATTGGAAAAAGTGTTCTTTGAGCATGGCACAATGTGATAAATATGTAATCTCAACAACGGTCTTCCTGCAATGGGTATGGGGCCTCCGTTAACTCTGTTCTATCTATTCTGACGCTGTCAAATGATCTAGTGGTAACTCATAAATGCTTTTGGACCCATTCGGAGCAGTAGTCGAACAGATATATCAGCTTCCAATGGGTATATTGCTTCACCATGGTGAAGTGACCCATGTCGTTGTTCTAATATCTCAGCAAAGCTCAAATTCTGTGAAGTTTCTTTCTACGATGTTCCATTTGGAATCTCCTGCAATTTCGCCCTCTTCTTATTTAACTTTCTAGCTTTATTTCCAGTGAGCTTCGTCTCATTAGTTCTTTTCCCATTCTGATTCCTATTTTCCTTGGATATAGTCACTTCTTGTTGTTGAGGTTATTTCTTAGGGTTTAGGTATAACATCTCTTCTTTATCTGAGATAGAAACTTTAGTCTTCTGTGAGTCCTCTGGCGTTCTGATAACTTCGACGTCCGGGTTCCTAGTGTGATATGGCTTCGATTTGTTCTCTTGTTCTTCAATCAACTGCATGATCCTTCTGGTCATGAAGTCTTTTAACTCTTGTCTCTGTTGTTCTAAAACTTTTTTGTCTTCCTTCTTCCTGGCTTGATCTCTTTCAATCCAAGGTTTTCCAAGTAACATAGTAAACGGGGCATTGTCCTCAATAAATTTGATAATCTCAAAATCTTCCTCTGTCAAAGTTCCATTGACATTCATAGATATATGAGTGAGAATTCCACGTAGGTTTACCAGTTTTCCTCTAAATAACCCTATTCCTCCTAGGGATGGAATCATAGAAGGCCTCCCTATAACTTCCCAAGTTTTCTCTGTCATAACATTCACCTATGTTTCCTCATCCAAAACATAGTCAATGTCGAAGTCTCCTATTCTTACCTCAATGCATTCTTTTTCTTTAAAGATATTTTCTAATCTAACACGTCGGTGGTCATTCAAGGTGTCTTTCATTTGTAGTAACATCTTCTCTGATTCTTTCTGGGGTTCTGCTATTTTTGGATTTTCCTTAGGGTTTTCTTCATGTAGATTCATTTTTTCAAGCTTAGTAATCATTATAGGGCAATCCAATAGTTTCTGATATAGAGCTTTGCAATAGAGACAACTAGGTCTTCCACCAGGGCATTCCTTAGCGAGATGTCCCAATCTTCGGCAAATGTAACAGAGGGTTAATCCTCTCTTTCTTTTAAATGATCCCTAGCCTCTTCTATACTTCGCATCAAGATCATAGGGGCCAATCTGCAACAAATTCTTTCTAGGATCCTGCATCGATTTGTTAGTCCAAACCTTATTTCTATGCATAGGTATAACATATCTATCATTATACTTATCAGATCTATTCATATCAAACTTTCTTTCATCTAACAATGCCCTAGTTTTTAAGCTAGGATAGAACCTATAAAAAATGCCTAGATCCATGCTTTTAGAAACAAAAATTTCTACTTGTCTTACTTTTATAAAGCACAAAGCTTCCAGATCTAGAACCTTCTTACCTTTATCAGAGAACAGAACTTACATACCTCTTTTCTGCAGATCTTACCTCTTTCTTTTCGGAAATTCCCACTTTTTCTTTTATTAGGGCTCAAAGCATTTAGGTATTGCTTCTTTTCCTCAGTATCAACCTATTTTCTTGCAGATCTGACCTCTTTTCTCTAGATCTGACCTTTCGTTTTTGGCACAAAGCTTCACAGGTCAAGTAGAACACTACACACTAGGGAAATAGATCCATGCACAAAGCTTACTTTGCACAAATCTTCTTCTTCTCTAGTTCCCAACAATCACAGTTTCGGGTCCCGGCAACAGAACCATTTGTTGGCACAGAGGCAGACCCAGGGTTCAACGCTCAAGAGCGCACCAACAAAACCCTAACTACTGACCTTTTCGGCAACACCTACAAAGCAGATGAAGTCTCACCCAAGGTAGAGGCAGGCGTGGTTGCAAGACTCAAGTGACAGATATGTGATTATACTACTTACGGCGCACTTAGCATCGATCAACCATTAATATCCAACCCCTATTATACTTTGTAGACATCACAGAGCATCACAACATTCACTTATATCTATAGTATTTTAGTACTTAGCAACAGTAAACACATCAGATCCTACAAATCAACATTAAACACTCCTATACACATCAGATCTAACAATCATATATATCTAAGAAGCACAAAGCATAAACAAAGATAAAACCAATGAATCAAGCACAGAGCGTCACACACATTTTTACGTGGTTCACCCCCACCCTGGGGCTACATCCACCAAATCTTCTTCTTTATTAGTATCTTCAATTGTCAATTATAGCACAGAGCACAAAACCCTTCTTCACAAAAGGACAGAAGATCTACACAGCTCACTAGATCCTTCTTCCTTGCACTTCAACACAAAGCCTCTTACAACAACTTGCACTTAGCCCTACAAGCTTCTTATCATCATGCACATAGCATTTACAATCCACATTCGATCACACAGATCCAACTACTAGCACTAAGTTGTCTGTCATACATCACATAGATGCACCGCTACTTCTATCTAGCCTAAGCATCTATTTATACATTACAAAAGTGGGCCTAAGCATGGGTAAACCCATGGGCCAACATCCCTTTCCCGTTACATTATCCCAAAAACCCAAAAAGGACCTAAAGTGGGCTGAGATCCGTGATCTATGCTCCGTCTTGCATGCTTCCTTCAATAGGGCGTCGAAGTCCCAAAAATGGTCAAATATGACCAAGTATCCCCCAAAACTTGGTCAAGGGCCAACATATTGCTTGTGATGACTCTTGATGAGTCCATCATTAGTAAGGTACATATGAGTGATGGTGTCTATAAAGGAATTCAAAGTACTATAGGAGTTGAGTGGGGTTGCTTGCTCTCTCCTACACTTTTTGGACTTTATAATGATGAGCTAGAGGAGATCAAATCAAGGACATTGGGTTCCATTGATTGTTGCTTATTAATTCAAAATGGATTTGAACAAGTGAGTGGTTTTATTAATTAAGAAAATAAGAAAGGTTAGTAAACTATTAAAAACAATGCAAATGTAAAGGTAAATAAAACAAATGAGAGGGAAAAAAAAATGAAAAAGAAAAATAAANCAATTTCAATAATTTCATTTCATCTCACTTTTACAAGATAATATTTCACCCATTTTCAACCCAATCAACAAGGCAAGGCAAGGCAATTCAACAATTCAATTCAAGAGAAAAAAATATCAAATGTGTGTCGTTTAAGCCCTTTAGGGTAGTGTTATTAAGCATAGACTAGATTTGCAATGTAATTTATGACAACAATGATTACAACATTTTGCCTTAATGTCTTCAATATCAATGTTATGTTCTAAACAATTTTATTTTATTTATGTCAAATTAGCAAGATATATTAGTGTTGGAAATTATCAAGTCATTAAAATAAAGATAACTAAAAATTAAATATGCAATCATAAAATTTTAGATCACTGAAAATTCATCTATACATACGAGAGATGAAGCTCAAGTACATACTCTTAGCTTATCACAAGATGATTAAATCCTCCAAACTCTCTAAAACCCTAGCTTATCACAAGATGATAGAATTCGTCAACATTTGTTAATCCACAAGGTTAACACACTAAACCTTCTAACCTTGGTGGTATTTCTTGTGATGACGCTTGATGAGTCCATCATTAGTAAGGTACATATGAGTGTTGGTGTCTATGAGGGAATTCAAAGTACTATAGGAGTCGAGTGGGGTTGCTTGCTCTCTCCTAAACTTTTTGGACTTTATAATGATGAGCTAGAGGAGATCAAATCAAGGACATTGGGTGCCATTGATTGTTGCTTCCTAATTCAAAATGTATATGAACAAGTCAGTGGTTGTATTAATTAGGAAAATAAGAAAGGTTAGTAAACTATTAAAAACAATGCAAATGTAAAGGTAAATAAAACAAATGAGAGGGAAAAAAAAAATGAAAAAGAAAAATAAAATGGGAGAGAAGAGACCGAGGAATGTGAAATGAAAGGTCATGCCATTTGGCCTTCCCATTACACCATCTCTCTCTATTTGTTCCTATACTTCCATTCTCAAAGGAATTTTTGTTGTCCAAGAGAGGAGGATGCATAGAGAGAGCCAAATGATATAGTAATAGAGCTATTGTCCATGGTTTCCAATCCTAGTATGAATTTCTAATTCAGGCTCTCTAATTTAGGAGTACATCCTCTCAAGACTGTTGGAATGGCCATTTTTTATTTGAAGGAGATTGTTGGCATCCCAAATCCAACTTGCACATTAAGTATTCTAGTTTGTTGTAGGAACTTAAATTTATGAATACATCCTCTCAAGGTTGTTGGAATGTCCATTTTTATCTTGAAGGAGACCATCGACATTTCAAATCCAACCTGCACATTAGGTATTCTTGTTTGTTGAGTTCGTACAATGTTAAACCATCTCCAGGAGGGACATACATTGTCTTGGAAAGAAGTATGAGACCATACGTAGGTCATACATGCCATATGTTCCAATTGTGTGCTCTCTATTCATCAAATTCATGGCCGCCTTCGCCTTTACCTATGCATTGTATAGTTGGATATAAACATCATTAGATTGTTCAACTAAACTATGGGCATTGGACTTTAACTCTTGGCATTTACCTTGGCTAATGCATGTACCTACTTGGTGAGTTTGTCATTATTCATGTTTTTCCAATTTGTTGGTTATCTCATCTTCCCATTTAATGCTAGAGGAAAACATATTTATATTAATTACTTATGTTAATGCTCGAGTTCATCCAATTGGTCATTAGAAGCATGACCAACCCAAGGCAAGTGAATGAACATTAGGAAAAGAGGAGTGTATATCACTACATTTGAATGTGAAATGGAAATGGTTTTTTTTTTATGAACTATTAGCAAATGTTTGGAGTGTTAGTATAGACCCAAAGTTATTATATCCAGTGTATAATAGTCCAAGCTCATGAACTCATAACATTACTCATAGTTTCCATCCAAGCATACATAGAAGTACAATCATAGTCATAAGTTTCCAGATTGATTTATAATTATTGTCATCTAATATATGTCTAATTAATGGAGAGTAAGTTGGATTGGTGTTGAATTAGGAGAAAATGAAACTTGTGAAGGCATTTTGAAGTGCATTCTAATTGTTGGTGAAAGCTAATTTGAAGCCCTATGCATGTCAATGACAAGAACATGTATTAGTTCATTGAATAGAGTTTTTGGTTACCCAAACATTGCAAAGAAATCTAGCTGCAATATGATAAAAACCATTGTCTTGATTAGAGATAGAGCCATATGTGTTTCAATGTTGGGAGAATAGATATTAAGCAGAGCCCAAGTGTTCTGGTCTATATAGATACTTTCCTCTACCGGAGTAGCATATTGTATTTGTTGTTAGGATAACATTTCTTATGCCATAGTGCCTCACTAACTCTTGATACTAGAGCCTTGTATCCTTTGTCCTTGGGGTTATCATATTACATGTCTTGCAACCATCAGTAGAACAACATTAATTAAAGGAGACTACTGAGCATATTGTGAACTTAGAATTTGAAGAGCAAGAGGAGCTTGATGATAATTTCCAAAGAAAATCTAAAGAATAGAGGCTTTGTCATTGTTTTGAATACTAATATCTATGTGTAAGTCGGAGAAAAATGATCAAAAGTTATTTTCTGGATAGTATCCATGTTGGTGAAGCGAGTGGGCTATAAGCCCTTTGTTTATGGATCAATTTCTTTTTGGAGTTTCTATTTCCATTATTCTATTTACATATGGAATTATATTGTTGTCTCACTAATCAAGGGATCTCCAAAGACAACTAGATTTTTTGGGATATTTTTGTGATACTCATGTGTTAATTTGGGAAAAAACAAAATCATGGCTTTCAACATCTCCAACAAGATACAAACCAAGTGATTCTTCCCTATGAAGGTGAGAGGGTTGGGATGGTTATATCATATGTATATCCAAGGACATTATTTTCAAACCACACTTTAGTTTGACATCTACATCGGAGGAGAGTTATGTGGCTCTCACCACCCTTGAGAAGTAGTGATTCTAAATCTAGTTTCCGGGTGGCCAAACAAAGATATTCATCTTTCACTTGTTTCTTACACCTACTCTCTTATATGGGTATGATATTTGGAGACCTTATTTTTCAGAAATAGATCATAGTGGGATAGATAGGGTTCTCATTTTGATGTTGTCTAAGCACATTCATTTATTAAGAGAACAATTCCTTCGGATATCATTCTTAGAGAGTTTGATACTCTCCACTTATTATTTTGGTGATATTCTCAGTGGTGACAACGATACACAAGGTTAAGTGGATAACTCACTCCAATTTTGGTTACCTTAAGTATCCATATGTAACTCTCATGTCCTCTATGCAATAATAAAAGCACGTGGTAGAATCTTGTTGGCATGCTAGAACCTCTTTGTTTCTCTATCTCGATGATCTTAATATTGATAAGCCACCTCCACACACATTCTCAATGGATGCTCTAGCCATTTTTTGTTTGAAG
This sequence comes from Picea mariana, assembly GCA_032191745.1. Lineage (NCBI taxonomy): Eukaryota > Viridiplantae > Streptophyta > Pinopsida > Pinales > Pinaceae > Picea > Picea mariana. The sequence goes on along the minus strand of JASDQU010244200.1, from coordinate 13,519 downwards.
GAAACATTTGGAATCCCAAATCTAACTGTTGAAAAAAAATCTCCCTGTGGATAGGTAGATCTCCTCTTGAGAGCTAGACTCTTAACTCTTAAGACAGAAGATGCTTAACGTGGACACTGACTTCCTTTCAGATCTATACAAACTAATGCATGAGGAGGAAGTAGAAAAGAAGTACCTTTTATTGGCGTTTGTCCCTACATGCTCCGAGTTGAGCTCCAATATTTCGCTCCTCGATGAGCCCTGTAGACAAACAATAGTACAACCACTTCCTACTCTATTGATATTAGCTTGAAATAGATCTATCTATCAGAGACAAGTTTATGTGCAATCAGACACAAACTAGAAAGAAACAGGCCAAGCGTGTCATATTAATGAGAACAATGACAGAAGTAACTTACAACCGTAGATGCGAATGCGACAGCTTCGTCAAGTCCCCTTTGTCTAACCCTTTCTCAAAAGATCCACGATCCGGACGACAACAACTTTACTGATTACTTTCCTCCAGTTCACTGTATGTTTCCTATGAGATCATAGGTTTCATGCTTCCCATTCTTCCCCCTTTCCATCATGATAGAGCCTGCTTATATAGGTTCAGAGAGGCCTAACCTCTTGAGGTATATTTAGGGTAAGTTGAGGAATTCCCTCCTTAAATCAGGGATCTTCTCCTAAGATCATGGTTGAACCAGGAATTCGAATGCAACTGCCTTCCAAGATTGAAAGATCTTCCCCTTATTCTCCTCAACAGATCAATTGCTGCCCAGATTAAAGATGACTCGAGGGGGTTCCTTTTTCGTGTGTCCATACGGGTCCGAAAAAGAGATAAAAGTCTACCAGGATGCATTCTCATGTATTTTCGAGCACGAGAAAGAATGAAGGATAAGCTCGAGGATGTGACAAGGTAAACAAACGATCAGAACTGCTTTTGAAACCTGTAGTGTCAAAACTGCAATCCAGAGGTTTAGTGAAGCCATTATATTGTTAAAGAAACCCACAAATAACTATGCCTTATAAAAAATGGAAATTTATAAATAGTAATACAATAAGAATTTTCATTTACCATTTTATTTGCATAAGGATTTGTAGCAGTGGAGATTCTTACTTGTTTTTCTTGATACCAGAGCTACGGTTGACCATTTCTCTTGCCGTTTGGACCAGGTAGATATTCATCTCCTCTTCTTTCAATTACATGGTTCAATATTTGTTTCCATAGCAATATTTAAATTAAAAAACAAAGCCCTAAGTCACTCCAAAAAAGATCAAATCGGCCTCTAATGAAAACGATGGGTAAAAGATATTTGTTTGCAAAAAACGTTTTTAAAGGGTGATATTATAGATGCCAACACTTTGACACTTGAGTAGATAGGTCGTTTTTGTTGAAGAACCCATAAGAAACTCAAACATATGCCCACACAGCCATTGATGGAAATTGTTTTAATTTTAAAACGTTTTATTGCTGCGTATGGATTATTGAGTGGTAAAAAGAAGGTGTGGTCCCTTTTGGATAGTGTGGGCAATAGATTTCAAGTTTTAAATTGCTTAAGAAATTGCCGAAAATTTTGAATAACGAAATTCTTTATTTTTTGTTTGTAGGTGATTTCGGCAACGACCATGATCGAGTGGAAAGAACGGGAGCATGAGCTCGATGATTTGGCTTCTTTGCAGAGTCCTCGTATGCGGGCTGTGTTGAGAGATTGTGTCCTTCTAAAATTCTTCAAGTTGCAGAAGATGAAGAAAGAAATCCTTCTGCTTGAGTACATAATCAACTTGTGGGATGTCGCAGAGCAAGGGTTTCGGATCAGAACATAGCTTCTAACCATCGAGTTGGAAAATGTATATTTCTTGACTGGCCTCTCGAAAAGAGAGGTTCCTATAGATTTTTCTAGACAGAGGGCACTTCCTGAGCAAGTGGGTGTGTATCTGGCATGTCATTGTGTCCCAGGAGCAAGACTGGTGGGGGGTAGAATCCCCATCAAGGATATCAGAGAGTTACCCCTTCAGTCCATTTTGTTTTCCATCACGAGTGTGAAAAGAAGCACTAGCGCACATCTGGCATCGAGATCATAGGTAGCTTATGGCATATAGTGTTTGGAGCCAACATTGTTTAACTGGAGGGGTTTCTTCAGAATGTGAAGGAACAGGTTCCGTGGTGTAGGATGGGGAAGAAACAGTTTGGATATGGTTCGTTCTTAGTCTCATTCTTCTTAGAGTGCATCCCCCAGATGCAACCTCAAATTGCATTGGCAGTACAACCAGTGGAAGAACCACAGATGGAACGATGGACTAGTCCTTCTCTGAGACTAGTAGCAGAGTTAGAGTTCTGTTTCACTGGTGACTTCTTCACTTGGCTGAGACGCCAATATCTTTGGATAGAAGACTTCCCATATGCCGATGTGGAATTTTGCGAGAGCATGGATTTGATTCTACCAGCGGAGGAATATTGGGATGCATCAGGTAATAGACTAAGCAACACCTTGTCTAGTTTTTTGTTTTAAGTTTTTAATGTATATATATTTTTTTTTGGGTACGTGGAAGAGTTTTTAATGGATGTATTATTTTTAACATGCAGACAAGGGAGTAGTGTGCCTGGCTGAGATACCAGCACCGGGGCATCGTCGGGGTGCTCCGGTTGCAGTAGATCCAGGGGCACTAGTGACAGGTCTTCGGGATGTTGAAAGAAACCTTCAAGGCCTCACGATGGGCATTCCTCCTCTACGGAGGAGAGAAGTGCCTTTGCATCTACAGAGACACACTGTGGGGGTGCCGGAGAATGTCAATTCTCTACTGAGACGCGTAGTGCACGTAGTGATATGTTATTCTGAGCACAATGCAGTGCAGAGAGATTAGAGTCTCTCTAGTGATTGTATATTTTTTATGATTTGTCAGACGATGTCGTATGGGTGTAAAAGACCCAAAATTTTTCTCTTCTAAATACTTTTTTGATGTAATCAAAACATTTTCATTCACACTATGTATATATATACAGTTCCGTGTTTTTACAGTGCCAAATGATTTGTACATGATGATGCCTTTAATGCGATGTGTTTTAATTTACATGTGATGTACAATTTGTTTTCCTTCATGAAACCTTATCTATGGGCGAGATATCGATCCATGATGTAATTAGCTAACGAATCCGAAACATTTTTGAGTTCTCTTGGAATATGTATGTATTCACTGTAATCAAACATTCGTTCAAGACGATGAACTTGTAGGTGGAGACATAGCAGGATAGGATTACGAATAGCGTAGATACGATTGAGTTGATAAACCACGATTTGGGAGTCTAGGTTAACAATGATACGAGAGATACCTAGGGAGGATGCTTGGGTCAAAAGTCCGATGACAGCATGATATTATACCATGTTATTAGTCACTGGTCCTAAGAAAATACCTCCTGAACTCACCACCTCATCAAATTGGTAAATGAACCATGTTGCCGAAGCAATGTTCCGGGTGTGTCGACTAGCGCCATCCACAAACCCGACAAAGATAGGAAAGGAAGACGTCATCTGTACATGAAAACATAAGGCACATTTATGAATGGAAAAGGTAAAGACTCGAGCACACGAAAGAAACAGACACACCAAACTAAAATACAATAATGTACAAGGTACACATGCTAGGTGATCTAGGCGTAGTAATTTATAAGGTAAAGCCTGTTCCATGGCTCTCCTAGGGACATTCCATCATAATTGACTAACTCGTAGGTGCCTTTGTGAAGAACACGTTTCACAATGTAAGGGCCATGCCACAGAGGTTCTAACTTACCTGTCTCTAGTTTGTCATGATCTTGGTCATAGACGAGGACTAAGACTCCTTCTGCAAAAGTCTGAGGATGGATGGATTTGTCGTATTGATTTTTTATCCGTTTCTTATGTGCCTCATTAACAAGAGCGACATCACGATGTGTTTCGTCCAGTTTGGTCAGATATAAGAAACGTTCTTCTTCAGCAGAAGTATGGGGTAGGAGTTCTACTTTAAGTTTTAGAGATGGAATCTCACACTCGATTGGTAAAACAGCTTCGATGCCATACACTAACTGGAAAGGAGTGAACCTAGTTGTATTTTTCACGGAAGTACGGTAAGCCCAGAGAGAGGAGAAAAGTTGTAGATACCAGGATGTCTTATTTTCCCCTACCATGAGTTGAATCATGGTTTTGAGGACCTTGTTGATGGCTTCAACTTGTCCGTTGGCCTGAGGATAGTATGGGGATGAGTTTTCATGGCGAAAACCCAACTTGGCATGCAATTCACTCATCATCTGGTTCTTAAAGTGTGCATCGTGATCAGTGACAATGGCGCGTGGTACACCAAAATGAGTTATGATGTGGTTAAAAAAAAAGAGCTGCAGTACGACCATCATTTAAAAAGGTAGGCATAGCCTTAGCCCATTTGGTAAAGTAGTCGACGACGATGATTATATAACCGTGCCCCCCGGCTGAGGTAGGCTTACATTGCATGAAATTGATACCCCACTTGGCAAAGGGGACAATGGCGATAACGGGGTGTAGCGTAGTAGGGTGGGTGCATGCCTTGTTATTAAAGACTTGGCAGGGTGGGCATTTTTTGACTGCCTCAATACAATCTTTGAAAATCGAGGGCCAAAAATAGCCAGCACATAGAATTTTTTGGGTTGTGGCCATCCCAGAAAGGTGACCACCACAAGCTCCAAGATGATAGTCATTCATAATGCGTTCAGCCTCTGCATGAATCAAACATTTTCAAAGGATAGTATCAATACCACGGTGATACAAGGTGTCGACGATGATAAGATAATGACGAGAATGGTGGAAAATATGTCGATGCTTTTTGCAGGAAGTGTTAGGCTGAAAGCATTGGGTTTGGAGGTAAAGGAGGATGTATCCATACCAAGGGTCAAAGGTACTGATGAAGAAAAGAGTTTCATCAAGGAGAGAATCTCTAGGTTTGATATCTTCATCAGCATGGGGAAGATCGCAGATAAGCTCCGCAAACACCAGGGACTTTTTAGCTTTGGACTTCATAAATTCAAGACCGAATTCCTGAAGGATGACAATCCATTTAGAGTATTTGCCCCCGAGCACTTGACGTGTCAAGACATGGTACATGGGGTTTGAGTCCGCAATCACAATGGTGGTGCGTAGTAGGATGTAATGGCGAAATCTCTTGACAGCGATGACGGCTGCCAGAGCCAGTTTTTCTACATGTGAATATCGGAGTTCGGGTCCAGATAGACTCTTTCTCAGGTAATATATCACATGTTCCTCACTGTTGGGGTCCTCCTAAACTAACACCATTGCAATAGTGGAAGTGGAGGCAGCTAAGTAAAGGATGTAGTCCTTTGTATACTCTAGAGGGTGCAACAAAGGTGCGTGGGTCAAGGCATGCTTGAGAGCATCAAATGACCGTTGAGCGATGTCATCCCAGATGAAAGGGGTGTTTTTCAGCAACAACTGCATGAATCCTTTAGTTATCTCAGCGTATTTAAAAATGAAACAACGAAGGAAGTTTGCTTTTCCTTGCAAACTTTGGTGTTGGGTCAAACTAGTAGGTGGGGGTAAGGCAAGAATAGCCTTAATATTTAATGGATCCACCCATATCCTATCTTTAGAGACAACAAAAATGAGGATTCGACTAGATTCGATAGCAAAAATACACTTATGTGGGTTCAAGCGGATACGGTAAAACCAGCATCGAAGAAAAATAGCCCATAAGTGATCAACATGATCTGATTGATTGGATGAGTGGGCAAGTAATTCATCGAGGTAAGGTTCTGCAATATGCTTGATATCGTGGAAAGCGTATGACATGGCCCACTGGAAAGCAGCACTAGCATTTTTGAGACCAAAAGGTAGCTTTCGATAGGCAAAAGTTCCCCATGGGAAGATACAGGCGGTCTTATGTTGATCAGTAGGTAAAATTTCAATTTGGTTATACCTGGAAAAACCATCCATGAAGGAGAATATTACACTCTCAGTGCAATTATCAATGATCTAGTCAATGAAGGGTGTGGAGTAGTTGTCCTTTGGACAAGCCTTATTGAGATCCCGATATTCAACACAGACACGGATGGTCCCTTGTTTTTTGGCAACCAGAACAAGGTTGGAGACCCATTCTGTCAAAGGGACAGGATAGATAAAGCCAGATTTTAAAAGTTTCTCAACTTCTGCCTTTATGGCTGTGATTTTCTTGGGATGAACTAGGCGGAGTTTCTGTCGAATAGGTTTCACACTTGGGTAAGTCTTGATTTCATGCACGAAAATCGAGGGGTCGATCCCTGGCATTTCCTCGTAGCTCCAAGCGAAGACATCGCAGAATTCCTTAAACAGAGCGGTGTAAGATACCAATTCTTTGGGTGTGCAATTAGCACCAAGTTTAATGTTTTCCACAATGCCTTCTTTGATCAAAATATCAATAATGACTGTAGTAGAGATATTACCTAGATTCCCCTCAGAAAGAGTATCTTGTGTGAGGATGGGAGATTGCGGAGAATCGGTAACATCAGGATGGAAGACAAAGTGTATGTCTTTGTGGATTTCTTCCAAAGGCAGAAGAAAAGAGGATCGATGATGGTTATCATCCCAAGGTACATCGTCAATGCTAAGCATCTCCATGATTCGTTGGAAAGGAAAATTTGAGAAATGTAGTCGATTGCGAACGATAGGGAATCCAACCATGTCGGCATTGAGTAGGTATCAGGTGCCAATAGATGGGGGTTGTTCGAGGAGGGAGAGGCGGATTGAATAGATATGTATGTGGCCTCGGCTAGGCTGAGTGGCATTGTGTCATCGAGCACATCGAATTCCATAGGACTAGGTACAATCCAAGGGTCAGATGATTCCAAAGAATGATAAGGCATAGTCAAAATCATATTGATGGTGGCAATATGATGTGTGGTGAGTGGAAGTGGTGTAGGGAAAGTACCCATAAGGATAGAATCTTTTAACAAGCCAACACCAACACTTTCATACATGACTGGGTGGTCTCCCAAAAAAGGAATGTTGTTGGTGACAGGGGCACGAGCGTCGGGTGTACATAAATCTAGTTGATTGATAGTGACAATTTTGCCTTGATGGGGAAATTGTACACATCGAAACACCGACGAGGCGACGACAGTCATAGCATAGAACCAACTTCTTCCAAGTAGTAGGTTGTAATCGAGGGGGGAATTTACCACCTTGACATCAACAGTAACAGTTTTTCCACCCAACTGAATGGATAAGGATTGTAAAAGTCCGTGAGGATGAAAACCTCGCCCATCGAAAGCGCGTAACATCGTAGGGGAGTTTTTAAGGGCAGGTGATTTTAAGCCTTTCCAACAAGCTAAAGACATGAAACAAGTAGAGGCTCCCTCATCCAAGATAGTTCGGTGGATTTGTTGATTGTGAACAACAACATCGATCTAAAAAGCTAGTTGGTGGGAGAGTCGAGGCTGATGATCATCCAAGTTAAACGTGAGGCTATTAAACGATTCAGGATCAAAAGTGTTGATGGAAGCTAAGAGTGTTCTACGTTGGCTAGGACAGTGTTGTAGAACTTCCAAGGCAGACTTAGCACATGGTGCTTGAGCCAAATATTCAACAATGTTGTAGTTTTGGGCAGCCCGTGAACTAGGATTAAAGGTAGATTTCTGGATAGTGCTCTCAGGAGGGCGTAAGATGGAGTCAAATGAAGGTTTCTCGATCTGAAGTGGCCCAGACGGAGGGCTANTCATGGGATTGGTTGGAACTGCCCCCTGGAGTGGGAATTTGGGCAACCAAAGATTCCTGCTATGGAAAAGGCTGAGTAAGCACAGCGGGTTGTGAATTTCCCTTAAATATCTTGGCCACTTCATCACAATGTGGACAATCTCAGGTGTAGTGATCATCACCACAAATGAGACATGGGAATTTTGGTTTCCGTTGTGGTTGTTTTCCGGCAGCAGGGGTTTGAGGTTGATTTTTTGGTTGTTCATTGTTGTTGTTTTTCCTGGGTTTATTTCTTGCTTTCTTCTTGCCCCCAGATTGTTGTGAAGGGGTCATCGATTGGACCATGTTCACCTCAGAGAATTGAGTTTGAGGGGAGGTAGAAGAGGGTGCAGTCGAACTGGGATCAGGCATTGGAGCAGACTGCTAGGTTGTTCCAGTCGACTAGGAAGGAGATTGGGTTTTGACAGAGCCAATAACTCCATCCGCGTACGAGGCAGACGATGGTTTGGATGGATCATTAGTGGCACGGGTGGCATTTGGTATCAACTCATACAAAGTACCAGATTGTGAATAAACCAAATCTAAGTACTGAGATTGAGAAATAGCCTCTTCCTCGATGACTACACCACCCATAACAACATCATGAGTGATTTGGGGTAACAATGATTTAATGAACCATTTCGCTAATAATTGGTCAGGAATGACTGCTTTGATTAGCCTTCATCATCGTCTCCATTCATGAATATGATCAGAGAT
>JASDQU010244199.1:34582-84252 GCA_032191745.1 Picea mariana | reverse complement strand
CCCTGTGCGAATCTTACAGATCCGACGGCTGTCAGGTTTTCTTCTTAGATCCTACGGCTCAAATCTGTTCTCCCTCTCTGTGCTCCTCTGATGAGCCTTTGATTTGCCACCTATCCTCTAGGGTGGCCCACACGCTATCTTCTTTATCGGGAAATCGTATATCGCGATTTCGCAATGTCTGATGCACTTGTTCATGGGACTCGCGAAACTCTAATTCCCGATTCTCCGATGAAGAAAATCAATGGTCCATATCTCATTCTTGCTTTAACGGCTGTGATCAAATCGCGAAATCGCATATCGCGATTTCGGGGTTTTCGTTGTCAAGTGAATTGGACATTTCAAAGTTCCGATCTCCGATGGCTTATCTCCTTCACAGCTTCGGTAGATATAATGGTTGTCGGCGACGTTCTTGCGGAAATCATATGCGCCCATCCAAAACTCAACCATTCGCTGATTTTTACTGATTTTCTTAGATGAAAAACTCTTCTTCCTCATCCTTTGCCATCAATGACAATATTTCCAACAGACAAGTGGGAGAATTTTGGGTTGTTATATTTTTTGGAGTGAAAGTTGAAGTGGATCGACTGATAGTTGATGTCGAAGATTGAGGTGGTTTGACCAGGTAAATATGAAGTCGAGGTGGATCGATAGCAATTCGAAGGTTGAGGATAGTCGACCAGGTAAATTCAAAGTCGAAGTTCGAGGTGGTTCAACATGGTAAAGACATTGACAGTAATTCAAAGAGGTCAACTGACAAGAGGTCAATAGGCAGGCATGTGGCAACCGACTGAAGACTAAATGAAGGTCAATTGGTAGTCGATGGGTAATATGAATTGGTAATCGATTGTAACAGAATCCAAAGATTCACGAGATTTGTAGCCAATTCTCTACATGTATCTGTAACCATTTTTTGGTACCTTTTCTTTATGGTTTTTCCTACTATAAATCCTATAAAGAAGGCATGTTGTAAGGGTGTAAAATTTGATCAATGAATCAATCAATAATCGTATAGGTTGTTGGCCATGTAGATGTAAGATGAATTGGCTATAGGGTTGTTATTGTGTAAGTAACAAGGTATGATTTCTATTGTGTCCTAGGTGTGGACCAAGGTTAGACATGTAACCATTTAATCTGAATGAATAAGACAACAAGGAGCAGAATGCTCAAGGAATGTTGGTTTTCCTGGTTTGGGTTTCCAGGGTAAAATCTTTGTGTATTGTTTGCTTGCCGTGTCATTTAATTTATTGATTAAATATTTCTTCCTCTCTTTCGCTAGTTTTAGCATGGAAGTGTGTCTCATTTCTTAACACAAAGAAGGGTAATGGGAAGTTGAATAAGGACACTGGAAAGTGGTGTGAGTTCCAAAAAATCCCTTTGTAACGTCCCCTGCCACCCAACAAGCCGGACAACGCCACAATGGAAACTTCTTTCTACTCTGATACCAATTTGTAACACCCCCGACCACCCAGGTCGGGCCATGCTACTCCAATAAAACTATGATACCATTTTTTTAATGTTCCCATCCACCACCAATAGGCCAGACAAAATCACCTCAGAAAACTGACATGCTCGAGCACACACACACACACACACACACATATATAATGCAATTTTAACTAGACATAAACATTCTATACATACACATATTCTTGTGGAAGCGAAAATAACACATACCAATATTTAATAGATCATTTACGTTATGCTATCACACATATTAATGTAGAAATAACAATAAAAGAATACATGCAATAATCACAAACAAAGCCATAAATATAACAACATATGTAGGCAATACTCATCAATATAGCATGTACCAATACACAACATGTAAATGAATAGAGGAATGGGTATTTGTATTTTAAATGAGGTACACCAACTATGTGCATACCTTCCATGAAACTCCTAGCCTTAGACCAAGCTACTCATAACACTCAGCAGTGGGTCACATGCCCGAGCTAGGACTAAACTCCACCGGGCAAGGGATTCATAAGCTTGGCAAGGACAACAGGAAAGTCGTGCAAATCAATAGGAAGGATTTTCTCCCAAGATCCACTTACACCCACATCCCATAGAAACTCATTCCCCACACGCCTGTCCCACCCCAGGAGTGTACACCTTCACTATCACAAATCCATCGTCTGTCCACCTCCCTTCCAAGGCTTTAGCAATAAGATGGACCAGAAGTCTGAGAGTACTGTAGCTACTACTTAACTTCCTCTAGGAGAAATCATTTCCTTAGCACACTCTCTCACCTGGAGAGAGTTGCTCACAGGCCTGACAACATGCCGCTTCTATCCATCTCCTAAGTCCAGTGGGTAACCTCTGCAGCAGAAATTGGGTAAGGGCTCTGGTAGTGACAGCAAGCCACACTAGTCTAGAGAAAACATGGGTAGCAACAGCAAAGGCTAAGGCATGATATGGCTCAAGAACTACGCAGTCATGTTGTGCTTCACAGGAAACATGGTTATTTTCATAACACGAGTGTGCACGGGTTTCAAAAATTGCAGAGATTAACGATGGAGGCAATGGCTAGCTATGTCAACGCTCTCTCTGTCTTAGTGCATGCATTAGTGGGGAGTATGGATTACCTGCAGAGTGGAGACCATCTCAAAAATTGTGGGAGTGGTGAGGGGAACCCCCAACAAGCTGACTTTCCCACCTAAAAACTACATGCGCCCAGGTTGACACATGATCCAAAATGGATCTAGGAACCAAAATGGGTCCAAGAAGGCCTAAAACTCAAAGTGCTTAGAATAACTTCAAAACATACATGTGCGTAGGCCTCATTGTTATGAACCCAACACAACTTGAACGGGCTCAAATAGACACCGTATGAAAATTATATCGCGTTCTATTAGTTTTTCCAAACATGCAAAATTTTGTTGACTATACTGTCTGTACAATTTGTACAGTGCTGACGTGGTAGTAAGTTGGCATGTTGACAAAGTATACATGTTGGCATGTTGGCGTTCTGTTAGTTTTTCCAAACATGCAAAATTTTGTTGCCTGTACTGTCTGTACAATTTGTACAGTGCTGACGTGGTAGTAAGTTGGCATGTTGACAAAGTAGACATGTTGGCAGACAGGTGGGTGAATGATTGGTTGACACATGTCCTCATCTGGGAGAATGATATGGTGCCACGTGGCCCAGTCTTGGGCTACCACTTGGCACCCCTCCATTGGTTGTTATGGAAAAATTTGTATGGACTCCCCGAGAGTTGAACTCGTGACCTCCGGTCCAAGCAGAAGATCTTTGGCAAGCTAGGCTATCAGCTCGCCCACGTTGTGACTTAACCACTATAGTCACAATTAAATATTTAAGGTGTAAGGTATGTATTTTAGGTAGATAAAAGGATTGGGGCCTGACCCCAGCCCCCGATGCAACACCATACAACCTCTACCATGTAACCCTTCACTTTGTATTGGAGCACGGCCCCCTCCAGCCAGTCCTGATGCTTTAACTATTCCACATGACCATTCACCATATGACCCACTCCTATGATGCTTGGTGCAGATGTGTGGGGTTAGCGCCTAGTCGGTTGGGCTAGCCCTCTGACCAAGGCATGTAACTAGAGTCTTACAACCAGGGGCTACAACATAAAGGCATGTGGAGTTCAGGGTTGTGGACACATGGCAACAAATGTGACCAAGGGCCTAAGTTTGGGGGCTAAGGACTAGTGCCAGTCAGCGCTTGGCCACATGGAGGGTGTGCATGTGATAAGGAGCCCAAGGATTAGGGATGCGCCAAATTTTGGCCAAAAATTTGGTTTTGTAACTATATAATAAAGATTGAATTGATTTTTCAGCCAGTTTTGAGAGATTTTGGCCATTATTGGAGGATCTAGAGCTCTTTTCGAGGCCAGATATTGGGGGGGAATTGGGAGTTTGTTTCCAAATTCAAACCTATATAAACTAGAGGTTCTTGGTGGCCTTAGGGAGGTTCAAAAGAGGATAATTGATGAATAATTGTTAAGCCAAAGCCATTTTTATGTAGGGAATCCATTGAGGAGAGAAACTTTGCGAGCCATTTCCGAGAGCTTCATTCATCCGATTTTAGTGTCGTCAATTGTGTTGGGTTTTTGAGATCTAGCAGAACATAGCCAGATCAGTTTTTAATCCATTTGGAAATTTTTTGATGTACTTTTGAATCTTTGAAGAGAAATAAGAAAGCCTCACCCACTGAGACAAAGGCCTAAAGACATAGGCGATATTTCCAAACTCATTTATCAACTTTTGTTGTTATGGTTTGCTGATTATTGTGCTTATTTCTAGATTTGTATATTTGATATGGCTGCCATGTTACATCATTAATTATTCCTCTTTCATCAATTTCTTTAATGGTTAATGAATGCATGTTTTAAAACTCAACCATAGTCTTTAAAAGATCTTTTCAGATCAAGTGGTATTAGATCTAGTTGATGGTTGGTTTTTGAGTTTGCATGATTACCAAGGAAAAGTTGAATCGTGGTGAAGGCAAGCTTGTTGAAGAGAATCCTGAGATTGGATTGAGAAAGAGAACTTCTCAAAGTGATAAGATGGCATCGGAAGAGGGAATTTCTCATGAGGAGAAAGAGTTTTGAAATACTTTCTTATCCATGTCGGAGATTGTGAAGGTTCTATATGATGATTACTTGGAGCATAAGAGACCAATTCGAGGTGAATCTTCAAAGGTCAAAAAAGAAGAAGGAGAGGATCCTCCTCAAACTCCTTCTTCACCTCCTTCTTCCCCATCAACTTCTTCTTCTTCAAGTTCAAGTTCCAAATCCACCACAAGAAAACATTCCCATAAACATAAAAATGATATGCCTTTACTTAAGCTTGATGTGAAGTTTGAATTACCCATGTATGATGGTGAAGTTAATGCAAAGAGGCTTGATAACTAGTTCAGACACATGGAGGTTTATTGCAGTGTGCAACAAATCAAGGATGAGGGAACTCGAATCAAATTGGCATCGCTTCAACTTGCAGGAACAACACTCATCTGGTGGCAAAGAAAGTTGCAAAATGGCATGCAACAAGTGGGTAATGTATTTCCATCATGGAACATTTTTTTTTCTGCACTTAGAAAGAAATTTTATCCTTTGGGTTATAAAGAGAAGGATTTAATTGAATGGAAAGGTATTAAACTAAGAAAGGGACAAACAATGCAAGAATACACAAATGAATTTTGTAAGATGGCATTAATGTTAGATATTCCATTACATACCCAAGAAACTCTTATGAAGTATATAGGAGGTTCACCTACACATTCGTAACATTGTATTTATGTTTAGACCTACTAATATTGATGAGGTTTATGCTCAAGCAACATACATTGAGGCAGGGAAAATAGGATTTGGTGTATCAGGGGAATCATCTTCGAGAAAAGAGGACAAAAGGAAGTGGAATGGCAAGAAGGAAAATTCAGTGGCAAGAAAGGAAGAGAAGCTCTCTTGCAAGCATTGCAAGAAATAAGGGCATGATGATGAACATTTTTGGCAATTGCATCTCAAGAAGAGATCGAAGTGTTTCAAAGAGAGGAAAGGGAGGCAAACAGTTGTAGCAACATCACCACCAATAGACTTCAAATTGGATTCGGGTGATGAATCTAAAATCACAGTGATTGGTTTGATAGGTAAAATTGGTGATGAATATGATTCTAGAAGTAAATTGTTTTACATAAGGGTTGTAATGAGGCATACTAAGGTCGACACATTGATAGACAGTGGATATCAATCTAAATTGATTTCAAAGGAAGTGGTTAAACAATTGGGATTAAACACTCATATGCATCATAAGCCTTACTCACTTAAATGGATAAGCAACAACCATAAATTGCACATAACAAAGCAATGCACATTGAAGTTTCCAATTTCATCCAAGTTTGTGGATGACGTAACATGTGATGTGGTTCCACTCAATGAATGTGCACTGATCTTAGGTAGTCCTTATTTGTATGATCGCAAAGAAATATTCTACAGGGAATAGAATCAATATCACTTAATCAAAGCAGGAAAAGAATATGTTGTACAAGTTCATCACTTAAAAGAAAACCAATCTCTTCAAACAATGGAACAATTAAGGAAGGAAGATCATGCAAGAAACACACCTATAATTGTGTCAAATCAAGCAATTGATCTTAAGCAAGAACATGAGATGATTGTAGAATGGAAGTTCAATCATACTTTTCTTCAACATAAGCTAAGGTCGTGCAAGTATTACAAAAATATTAGCCCATTTGCAGTCATATTTCTGATGTTATCATTTCTAATGTTGTCAATGTGGATGGTAGTGGCTTCAGTAAGATGTGACAGAGTACAAGTGTCTAAAAATATGTTGTCAGTTGTCATGGTTGTTTTACAATTGATCTTGATGAGACAAGTGCATAGGACAGAGTTTAAAGATAGAGAACACGTGGGGTGGCCTATCCCACACTTGATGAGTAGTTAGTATCCTTTTTGAGGACCAAAAGGTATTAGTGGGGAGGTGTGATCCAAAATGGATTGAGGAACCAAAATGGGTCTAGGAAGGCCTAAAAATCAAAGTTCTTAGAATTGCTTCAAAATGGATGTATGTATAGGCCTCGTCGTTACGAACCCAATGTAACTTGAATGAGACACCGTATGCGAAAGATATCATGTTCCAATCATTTTTCCAAATAGGCAACATTTTGCTGACTGTACAGTCCATACAGTCTGTACAGTGCTGATGTGGAAGATGATTGTACATTCCATACAATGATGATGTGGCAGCTAAATGTACAGGTCATACATCTGTATAGTGGCATGGCAGTGAGTTGGCATGCTGACAGGGCAGACATTTTGGAAGATAGGTGGGTGAATGATTGGTTGACACGTGTCCCCATTTGGGAAAATGATATAGTGCCACATGGCCTAGTATTGGGATTCCACATGGCACCCCTCCGTTGGTTGTTATGGAAAAATTTGTATGGACTCCCAGGGAGTCGAACCCGTGACCTCTAGTCTGGGCGGAAGAGCTTTGGCAGGGTCGGGCTACTAGCACGCCCACATTCTAACTTAACCACTATAGTCACAGTTAAATATTTAAGGTGTAAGGTATGTATTTCAGGCAGAGAAAAGGGTTGGTGCCTAGCCCCATCCTCCGACGCATTATTATACAACCTCTACCATGTAACCCTGCACTTTGTATTGGTGCGCGGCCCCATCCAACCAACCCCGAAACTTTCACTATTCCACATGACCATTCACCATATGACCCAATCATATGATGCTTGGCGCGGATGTGTGGGGTTAGCGCCCGGTTGACCAGGCTAGCCCACTAACATAGGTCCATAACCAGAGGCTTACAACCAAGGGCTACAACAAAAAGGCACGTGGAGTTCAGGACTATGGACACATGGTCACAAATGCAACCAAGGGTCGAAGTTTGGGGGCTAAGGACCATCGACAATTAGCACTTGGCCACATAGAGAGCGTGCATGTGACTAGGAGCCCAAGGATCGGGGGTTGCACCCTATTTTGGCCCAAAAGTGGGTTTTGTAACTATATAATAAATATTTTAATTGATTTTTCAGCGAGTTTTGAGATATTTTAGCCATTATTGAAGGATCTGGAGCTCTTTTTGAGGCCAGATCTTGTGGGCAAGTTGGGAGTTTGTTTCCAACTTAAAACCTATATAAACCAAAGGTTATTGGAAGCCTTAGGGAGGTTCAAAAGAGGATAATTTCTGAAGAAATGTTAATCCAAATCCATTTTGATGCAGGTAAGCCATTGAGGAGAGCAACTTTGCGGGACATTTCCGGGAGCTTCGTTCATCCGATTTCAGCGTCGTCAATTGTGTTGGGTTTTTGAGATCTAGAAAAACACACCTAGATTAGTTTTTAATCCATATGGAACTTTTATGATGTACTTTTGAATCTTTGAAGAGAAATAAGAAAGCCTCACCCACTGAGACAAAGGCCCAGAGACGTAGGCAATATTTCCGAACTCTGTTATCAACTTTTGTTGTTATGGTTTGCTGATTCTTGTGATTATTTCTAGATATGTATATTTTATATGGCTTCCATGTTACATCATTAATTATTCCTCTTTCATCAATTTCTTTAATGGTTAGTGAACTCATGTTTTAAAACTCAACCATAGTCTTTAAAAGATCTTTTCTCAACACTCGTCCCCTTAACACTCGTCCCCTTTCCCCATGAACTTAGGACAACATGGTTATGTCAAACCTTAGCCTCTAGGAAATAATAATATAATATTATTCCTTTAGAGGTAAGCCCTCTAGCTTAGCCATTATTCGTAGACACTTAGCCCCTTCCCTACCTAGTGGAGCTTAGTCCCCCATAACTCTTTCTTCGTGGTTGGTCTACACATAGCGATGTAATTTTATTAATGATGTGAGTATTCACATATACTAAATCAAGCTCATTGGCCTTAGCATCCAGGCTCTCTAGCCTAATAAACACATAAGTCTTCCAACTTATAAACACTTGTCTCACCATCCTATAAACATAATTACAATTCAGCAAGGGCTTGTCCTTGGGGTGTTACAATCCCCTCCCCTTATTTTTTCACTGTCCTCAGTGAAACTTGTTTACACAACAACAACAAGATTTCCAAAATCTTCAAAAAGATGTGGGTATTTTGTCTGCATTGCATCTTCATGCTCCCATGTTGCGTCCTTGGGACCATACCAGGTCCACTGAACCTTTACAAGATTTATGACTCAATTTCGGAGTTTCTTTCTCTTCCAGTCTAGTATGTACATGGGCTGCACTTGCAAAGCGCCTTCTTTCTCCACCTGAATCATAGTCCAATCAATCACATGATTAGCATCAGGTATATACTTCTTGAGAAATGATACATGAAATACATTATCAATAGTCATGGATGCAGGAAATGTAAGCATATAATCTATTGGTCCAATCCTTTCTATAATTTCAAATGGTCCACAAAATCTGGCTACCAACTTGGAAGAACTTCCCAGCTTCATGGAACTTATGTTGGCTTTAAGCTTCAAGAAAACATGATCACCCACTTTAAACTCCCTGTGGGTTATGCCTTTGTCTACATAGATTTTTTGCCTATCTTGGGAAGCCTTCAAATTCATCTTTATCTTTAACAATTTCTCTTCCATTTCCCTGAGAAAATATGGCCCAACCACTTCCCTATCATCTGGGTTGTCCCAACTTACTAGGGTGTTACACTTTTTGCCATAAAGTGCTTCAAATGGACTCATATTCAGTGATGATTGATACCCATTGTTGTAGGAAAATTCTACCAAGTGTAGATAATCTTCCCATTTAGATGGTTTTTCCATCACATACATCCTTAGCATATCTTCTATCACTTGATTTACTCCATCTGTTTTCCCATCAGACTTAGGATGATAAGTTGTGTTGAAGTTCAGGTTCATTCTAAACCCTTTGAATAATCCTCTCCAAAACTTTTATGTAAACTTTGGGTCTCTGTCAGACACAATTGCCTTCAGTATTCCATGCAAGTGTGCTACTTCGCTCATATAATTATCATCAAAATTAGTTTCCTTGTGAGTAGTCTTCAATGGAATAAAATGGGCAGCTTTAGTAAGCTTGTCCACCACCACCATGATGGAATCATGTTGTTTGTTTGTTCTGGGTAATCCCATGATGAAATCCATTTTCACCACTTCCCACTTCCACTCAAGGATGGTTAATGGTTGTAGAAACTCGGCTGGGTGTCTATACTCAGATTTGACCCTTTGACACTCCATATATCTGGCAATGTACTCTGCAATTTCTTTCTTCATACCTGGCCAATGGTAATGGCTCTTGATTGCTGAAACTATTTTCTGATATCCAGGGTGCCCAACATAAGGCACATTATGTATTTATTTTAAAATTGCACTCCTCGATTCCATAGAATTTGGTACATAAACTATGTTTTTGTACAAGAGAATTCCATCAATTCCCAATTCATAATCTTCATCTCTCTGCTGCATTTTACCTTGTTGCAATTTAGTCACCAATTCCATGAACTGCAAATAAACTTTTGCGGCCTCAGAAATTTTTCCTTTAAGATTCGTTTGATACATGTTAATGGTTGTAGCATGTAGTTCATGCACTCTCCTGATCAGTACATCGGCCACTTTGTTCTCCTTTCCTCTGATGTGCTCAATATCAAAGTCATACTCATAGAGGAATTCCAACCATCTGCTCTACCTGACATTCAAAGTAGGATGATCAAACAAATAATTCAGAACATTATGGTCTATCCTCAACTCAAACCTCTTTCCCATGAGGTAGTGCCTCCACTTATTCAAAGCGTGCACTATGGCTGCCAATTCCAAATCGTGACTGGCATAAATCCTTTCATGCTCTTTCAATTTTCTGGACTCGAAACATATCACAAATCCTTTCTGACTAAGGACTCCTCCTAATCCTTCGTTGCATGCATTTGTGCAAACCATGAAATATTCATTCGAATATGCAATCTTCAGAATTGGAGCACTGGTTAACAGTTGCTTCAATTGCTGGAAGCTCTTTTCACATTCTTCTATCCATTGAAACTTCTTCCCTTTCCTTTGCAAGGAAGTGATGGGATGAGCTATTCTCGAAAACCCTGCAATGAACCTTCTATAGTAGCCAGCTATACCCATGAAGGATATGACTTATGTCACATTCTTAGGTGTTTTCCACCCTTTAATGGACTCAATCTTTTCAGGGTCCATGTTTATCCCTTCTTCAGATATGATATGCCCCAAATAGTGAATTTTGTTTTGATAAAATGATCACTTGCTCAATTTGTCATACAACCGATGTTCTCTTAGCACTTGCAACACCATCCTCAAATGATGCTCATGATCTTCCTCTATCTTGGAGTATACAAGGATTTCATCCAAAAAGACAATGATAAACTTGTCTAAATATTCTCGGAAAACACCATTCATTAGGCACATGAAAACAACTGGTGCATTTGATAACCCAAATGGCATCACTGTGAACTCATAATGACCATACCTTGTCCTAAACGTGGTCTTACTAATGTATTCCTCTTTAATCCTTACCTAATGGTATCCTGACCTGAGATCTATCTTTGAAAATATCCTTACATCCTTCAACTGATCGAAGAGATAATCAATCCTTGGTAGAGGATACTTGTTCTTAATAGTCACTTTGTTCAACTGTCTGAAATCGATGCCCAATCTTAATGCCCCATATTTATTCTTCATGAACAAGACTGGGGCACCCCAAGGTGACACACTTGGGCATATATACCCCTTCTTCAGAAGCTCTTCAAGCTACATTTGTAACTCCTTTAGCTCTGGTGTACTCATTCTGTAAGGATTCTTTGACATTGGAGCTGCTCCATGCACCAAATTTATAGAGAAATCAATATCTCTCTTTGGAGGTAGTCCTGGTACCTCTTTGAACACATCTTCAAAATATTCCAAGACTGCATGATCCTCCAAATTTGGCACCTTGTCCTTATATGCTTCCTCCATATGGGCTGCAAATATTTGAAAACCCTTCTTGTAACACTTCTTTAGCTACATTGCTAATATTTCTCAAACAGTAATTGCCCTGGGAATTCCTTGAAATATTCTTTGATTTCCTTTCTCATCTAGGCAAGTGAATTCCTTGTTACGACAGTCTAAGAGGGCATGGTGTTGGTCTAACCAATCCATACCAATTAGGAAATCATATGATCCCAAAGGAAATATGTTCAAATCTGCCTTGGTACTCAGTCCATTCATGCCCACAAGACATGATTTAACCAACTCAACAACCTTTCTCTTCACTCCTGTAGCTAGCTGCACCAGCCAAGATTTCCCATGCTTGCTTCTTGGTAATTGAAATCTTTCCACTACCTTAGGATCTACATAGCTATGACTATCCCCTGAATCAATTAAAATAGTAAGGGCATGGTTATTGATCATACCTTCGACTTCAATCATGTGTTATTGAAACTCGGCTTGCTTGTTGTCCAGGGTTGCATAGATCCTTGGTACTCTTATAACCATGTCCTCTACCATTTCTTCTTGCTGAACATTGTGAACAGTTCTCACTTTATCACTTATGTGAGGAAAATGTCTATACCTATGATCTCATTTATAGCCCCAACATTCCATAGGTGTCTGCCTTGGTCTTTGCCCACCTACTTCAACCATCTTGGGCTCTCTCAAAACTAGTTGTCCTTGAGGGATATTTCTGAAAAATGGTGGATTTTTCCCCTTTTTCCTCTGGTTCCTTTTAAACTTCTTCTTGTCTTCCCAAGATTTTTGGAAAGTAGGTTTTCCTTTTTGTTGATCAAATAAGAATTTTTCTCTCCTTATGGTTTATTCCATAGTTTTAGGATCATCATACTGGAACTTGTCACTGATGAAATATGGCAGCCCACTCAGATACCTTTGAATCTTAACTGTCTCATCCTCTATGAAGGGGACATACTTCAAAAAATCCAAGAATCTTCTTTCATACTCATAAATGAACATAATTCCCAGCTTTAGTTCAAATAACTCTTTCATTTTCTTGACATAATACCTCTTAGTTAAGTACTTCTTTTCAAAATGTTAGCACCGGAAGTCACCTTCATATTACAAGAATGGCAAGCCCAATACCCATCAAATTTAGGTGGATGTTGGTTTTATATGGATGGAGGTCAATGGACAAAACTCAGAATATGAATAATGTTCAACACAGAACTGGACAAGAAATTTACAGGGAAGTGAGAGCCACATTAACATCAGTCAGGAAATTTGAGTTAAAGAGAGAGCAGAAGGAAGACTTAGTGAGAGAGGTGAATGAGAATGCTATGGTCATCCAGCCTTTCAACAGCTCGGATATGAAAAACTTGAACTCGAGAGCAATCTGGAGCTCAGGTTTTAGACACTTAAATATGTTGCAAGCGACATAGGTACAACAACAGGATGATCAAACCGCTATCATCTTGCAACTGCAACAACTTGATTGGATCCTCCATGCTCGAGATATCCAATGTAAGAGGGAGAAGACAACACAGGGAAATGAGTGAAACCAATTACAATGCAGCTATAATCAAACCTCCATTATAACCACATAACAATCCTTGGCTGGATCCTCCATACTCGAGTGTTTCAAACAATTTTTACAGACAAAATGAAAGGAATAGGAAACTGACTTCTATTAACATGAAAGTCTCAAATCGATAACATGACCAAAGAATAGCTCTGGCATCACAAGCATTACAAGATTGGGATCTCTTCTCAACCAATTGACTCCTCTCAAAATTAATCAAAACTACATATATATACCCAAAATATTTTGTCACTATAGCAAAGGTGTGCTCGAGCTTCTCATCCATACGATGTGTCTTCTAGTTCAGATTGTGCATGTAGTCTTCTATGCGCATGCAAGCTCATACTATCTGGGCTCACAAACTGCCTCATGGTCAGACTTTTCTGACTTTCCATTCATGGGGGGAGAGGATGTTTCAACCACCTCCCCTGCCTTCATACACCCTGACTTTGGATAAAATGCATATGGTGGGTTTTTAAACCCCTTTTCTCGCATTTTCTCCTCCCGGGGGCCAAATCCTTAGGGAAAAAACCCCCTTTACAAAGATATGTGCTAACATTAAGCTCCATGGGGGATAGAGTCCTCCCTACGAGGCTCTAATATCTTCAGTAGTTCCAATCGCCTTCTACATTGGGCTATGGAGTCAAGCTAAAAAACGTTATGTTGATGAGTACAGGCTGAAAAACACACTATTCTGAACAAAATAAAATACATGGGATCCGAAGGAGCTTATTTATGTACATTCCTATACTAATTTATTTTTTACATAGTGCTAGGTGAAATCAAACTTCCACCATATCCATTCAAGTAACTTCCTAACTGGAATCCCATCTACTTTGTCAGTGGTGAATAACAGATTATGCAAGCATGACAACAGACCAATTACATCCTTCATCTTTCCTCCAGATGATAATGGTGGGATCAAACCTAGAGTCTTCAAATCATGGAGGAAATGCAATTGCATGTACTCCCCCACAAGTTCATAGAATAAATGGCAAACTCCAGAAAATTTGTAGCAGAAAGCCTACTATGCTCCACAGCTACTCATGCATGGCTGACTATCTCTAGAAAGCATAGGTGGGTGAAAGGTTGATGCAGGCTAACTGCTCCTAGGTGATGGCTGCTCACTTACAGGCTCAGGATAGGAACCAAAATGCCCCTTCTTCTTCTCCTTTTCTTCTTCATGGATCTCCCAAGGATCAGAGTCATAATCATCATAAACAGGACCAATGGGAAAGCTCTGCTCTTGGTCTTCTACAGGCCCAGGATGGATGATTTCCTCATGATAATTTTTTTTAATGAATAGAGGACAGGGATCTGATGTATGTTCCTAGAAATCCTGCATATCTAGCTCAGAACTTGATTCATAGTTGTCATATACAGGTTGGTTTCTCCCCATGCTGTCGAAATGTGATGTAGGGATTTGCTGCTCTTCATATGAATAATCATCAAATCTGGGTGAGCACAAAACTCCTCCATCTTGCAAAAATGGAACGATCTCTTGATCCTTATTTTAAATCCCAAATGTAAACACATCATTGGAAATCTCGTGAAGAAAAAAAGAACAATCCTCTTCCACAATGGCTTCTTCCTTTAAATATGAGACAACATGCTCATCAGGAGTAGAAACTAATGGGTCTACAAGTATGAAATATTCAACACTACTATCATCAATAGGGCTACCAAGAACATGTGCTTCAAGGACTAGAAAATCCTCTGTGCTTTCTTCAAATTTGAACCTTTCTATCTAAACACAGAGTGATTTTACTAGCTCCATCAGCCTACACAAAGAATCTTCCTCCTCCACATGGTCCTCATCCTCACGACCTTCATTAGACACAGCCATATCTTGATCATGGCCTTCATATTCCTCACAACAATTATGACAAATAAACTTAGAGGAATAAAACTTTTGATAGTGCCTATTGAAAACTGCATGAAATTCTCTCAGGGAGGAAATGCTAGTAGGAGTTAGGGAATGATACCACTCACGAGCATCTCCTGCTAATGAGATCATGAACATTTTCAATAATACATCCTTATGATTTATCTCCCATTGATGCATGATTTCATGAAAATTACAAAGATATTGAGCAAGTTTGTCCTCTTTACACTCTCTAAATATGGGCAAATAATCACCCCATTCATCTACAGTAGGGACAAAATTAGGAAAACTAGGAACAACATAAAAATTAAAAGGAGAAAACCTCCGAGCCAGGATATTTTCCATTTCAGACTAGTGGAGTCACCAATCGATTCTTTAACCATGGAGTCGCTAGGTGAATTATATGCAAAATGAGTGTGTCTGGTCTTTGTTCACCATCAAAGACCAAATCCGATCATTGTGTTCTCCCAGGGGCTATAGCTGTAGCCAAAGGAAGCCACACTGAAATCGTGGAGTCAAGATAGTGGAGTCACCACAGTGGAGTCACCAGGTGCAAATGCAATCTTCAATCTGATATCTGATGCACCTTCAGAATCAGAAGCTCATTGTCATTCTACCCAGGGAAATGTCTTCAATTCGTTCCCCGACAACGGTGCCAGAAATGTTAGCACCGGAAGTCTCCTTCAGATTGCAAGAAAGGCAAGCCCAATACCCATTAGATTTAGGTAGATGTTGGTTTTATATGGATGGAGGTAAATGGAAAAAACTCATAATCTAAATGATGTTCAACACAGAACATGACAAGAAATGTATAGGGAAGTGAGGGCCACATTAACTTCAGTCAGGAAATTTGAGTTAAAGAGAGAGCAGAGGGAAGACTTAGTGAGAGAGGTGAACAATAATGCTATGGGCATCCAGCCTTCCAGTAGCTCGAAGATGAAAAAATTGAACTCGAGAGAAATCTGGAGCTCAGGTTTTAGACACTGAAATATGTTAAAATTGATACAGTTATAGCAACAGGATGATCAAACCTCCATCATCCTGCAGCTGCAACAACTCGACTGCATCCTCCATGCCCAAACTATCCAATGTAAGAGGGAAAAGATAAGACAAGGAAATGAGTGAAACCAATTATGTTGCAGCTATAATCAAACCTCCATTATAACCACATAACAATCCTTGGCTGGATTCTCCATACCCGAGTGTTTCAGCAATTTTTTCAGACAAAACGAAAGGAACAGGAAGCTGACTTCTATTAACATGAAAGTCTCAAATCGATAACATAACTAGAAAACAACTCTGGAATCACAAGCATTACAATATTAGGAGCTCTTCTCAACCAATTGAATCCTCTCAAAATGATTCAAAAGTACATATATATATACAAAATATTTCATCACTAGAGAAGAGGCATGCTCGAGTTTCTCGTCCATACACTGTGTCTTCTCAATCAAACTGTGCATGCAGTATTCTTTGTGCACGCAATCTCAGACTATCTGGGATGACAAACTGCCTCATGGTCAGACTTTTCCAACTTTCCAATCATGGGGGGAGATGATGTTTCAACCACCTCCCCCGCCTTCATACACCCTGACTTTGTATAAAATGCATATGGTGGGTTTTTAAACCCCTTTTCTCGCACTTTCTCTACCCAGGGGCCAAATCCTTAGGAAAAACACCCCCTTTACAAAGATATGTGCTAACACAAAATGCCTCTTGAATTCCCTCCATGTAACATTATTCTCTCTGGTGTGCTCCATTTGCACAAGTTGATCCCACCAGATGGACACCTTTCCTTTTAGCTGATAGATGGAAATTCTTCCTTTTGCACGAGAAGAGTAACTTTGCAGTTGGATATATTTCCTCATGCCCAATAGCCATGCCTCATCATATTCATCTTTCTTGTGATCTCCATCAAAAGTAGGAGGTTTGATCTTATTCATTTCTCCCTTCAACTCATCCATTTCATATATCCTATGCTTCCTAACACGGGATGGACTTGAACTGTTGTGTGGCCTCCTTTTGGAATGCCTTTGGGAGTGTTGGTGATGTCTACTACCACTTATTCCTCTTCTTTCCTCATCAGGGGTCCCATGACTTCCTAATTTATTGGATCCACTTTCCTTATCTAATTTCTTTTCAATTCTTTCCAGGCTCCGCATCAGCTTCATATTGAATTCTCCCTATTGCTCATTGGCTCTCATAAGCCTTTTGTTATCTGCCTGGTTAATTTGGACATCTTTTTTCAAATTATTAATGATTTTCATCATGCTCACTTCTTTATCTATTTCTTCTCCATGCCCATTGGAGTTTGTTCCTTCAATTCCAAAATGTACATCCATTCCTCTAAATTCATCCTCTAGACTATAAACGTCCTATGCTTCTCCCATTTCTATTCACTAGGTAACAATTTTGTTTGGTTTGACAAATGGTAATGCTGTAAAAATGTGCAGAAAACCAAGTTTTTTCAGGCTACCAGTCTTTAAAAATTTTCCAGAGTAACTTAAACAATCTGATTCAATCAAAAGAATATCAAACTCTATTTTCGGCGGGTCTGTGTCGATCAAGAATCCCCACGATTCTATCTTTGAGTTCTTCTCTGTTCTACAACAATTTTCGAGTGCTAGCCCCTTTTATTCGGCCCTTAACTCACATGTGACCACGGCTGTGACCAAGTGCTAAATCAACAGGCGCTTACTCCACGCTTCAGAGTTTCGAGCTTCGGGTGTTTCCAACTCACCGCAATGCCAATCTCCTGAACTTCGAACTCAAGAAGTTCACAACTAATGTGAGAGGAATCAACGGTCCCCATTCTCTACTCAAATCAATGACCATAACTATCTTCGGGACTCTGTGCTTCAGGATTTCCAAAGCCTTAAATGCCATAAACCTACGGAGTGACAACTCTCTGTAGTGTCAAATATTCTGACATGCGTCCATGACTGTCAACGATCATGATGAACTTCGGTGCTTTGGCCTTTGGAATTTATTTCTCCATTCATTTTCACGGGATTCCTCCAAAATGCAAGACCTAGTGCCACGCATCCCCTGCGACCATCAAGGGTCCTACTAACCATTCTCAAGAAGAGTGCCATGTGGTGATATATTAGAAGCAGACGTGTGGCCTAATCAGATGGGTGACACATGTCACATTCTAACTGGCATTTCTATCTTCCACAGGTTCTTAACTCACTGACATGTGGCACACATGCCATGTTTCCACATCATCCATGGTGATGTCAGCAAGCCACATCATTTCAAGACTTCGGGCTTTGGAATATTCTACACTTTGTTGTGGTGGCTTCTTTCTCTATTGCCCATTCCTTAAGTCATTATACCTCCTAATCTTTTGAACACGGTCCCAATGACGCTCTGAACTTTGAATCTTGTCCCTTTCATCAACAATTCACTCTGAAATCTTTGTCTCGTTAACCATTAACATGGCCCATCTAGGCTCAATGTCAAAAACATGGCTCTGATACCATTTTGTAACGTCCCCTGCCACCCGACAGGATGGGCAACACCACAGTGGAAACATCTTTCTGCTCTGATACCAATTTGTAACACCCCCGGCCACCCAGGCTGGACCATGCTACTCCAATAACACTCTGATACCATTTTTCTAATGTTCCCAACCACCACCAATAGGTCG
The DNA here is from genome assembly GCA_032191745.1 of Picea mariana. Taxonomy (NCBI): domain Eukaryota; kingdom Viridiplantae; phylum Streptophyta; class Pinopsida; order Pinales; family Pinaceae; genus Picea; species Picea mariana. Next base: position 65,721 of record JASDQU010244199.1, on the reverse strand, counting down.
GGCAAGATCACCTCAGAAAACTAACATGATCGAGCATACACACACACACACACACACACACACACACAAATATATATATCTAATTCAATTTTAACCAGACATGAACATTATGTACATACACATATTCTTGCAGAAGAGACAATAAAACATACCAATAGTTAACAGATGATTTACATTCTTCTATCATACATCTTAATGCAGAAATAATAGTAAAAGCATACATGCAGTAATCACAGACAAAACCATAAATATAACAACATATGCAGGAAATACTCGTCAATATAGCATGTACAAATACACAACATGTAAATTAACATAGGAATGGGTACTTATCTTTTAAATCAGGTACACCAACTGAGTGCAGAACATCCATGAACCTCCCAGCCTTAGACCATATTGTTCATCATGCTTAACAGTGGGTCACCCTCGAGCTGGGACTAAACTCAACCACGCAAGGGATTCCTAGGCTTGGAAAGGATAGCAGGAAATTCGTACAAATCAACAAGAAGGATTTTCTCCCAAGAGCCACTTACACCCACAGCCCACAGACCCTCATTCCCCACATGCCTGTCCCACCCCAGGATTGTACACCTTCATTATTACAAGTCCATCGGATGTCCACCTCCCTTCCAGGGCTTCAGCAACAGGCTGTACTGAAAGTCTCAAAGTATTGTATCTACTACGAGACTCCCTCCAGGAGAACTCACTTCCTCAAAACACTCTCTCACGTGGAGAGAGTTTCTCATAGGCCTGAAAACCTACCTCTTCTATCCAGCTCCTAAGTCGAGCGAGTAACCTCTGTAACATAGATTGGGTAAGGGATCTAGTAGTGACAACAAGCCATACCAGTCCAAAGAAAATGTTGGTAGAAATAGAAAATGCTAAGGCATGATATGGCTCAGGCACTACGCAGTTGTTTTTTGATTCACAGGAAACACAGTTAGTTTCATAACACGGGTGTGCACGGGTTTTAGAAATTGCAGAGATAAACGATAGAGGAAATGGCTAGTTGTGTCAAGGATCTCTTTGTCTTATTGTTTGCATCAATGGGGAGTATGGATTACCTGCATAGTGGCTACCGTCGTGAGAATCATGAGAGTGGTGAAGGGAACCCCCAACGAAATGACTTTCCCACCTAAAAACTGCATGTTCCCAGGTTGACACATGTCTCCCTGAAGCTACATGAGCTCCACTTAACACTCGTCCCCTTTCCCCATGAACTTAGGACAACATGGTTATGTCAAACCTTAGCCTCTAGAAAATAAAAATATAATAATATTCCTTTAGAGGTAAGCCCTCTATCTTAGCCCCTATTCCTAGACACTTAGCCCCTTCCCTACCTAGTGGAGCTTAGTCCCCCATAACTCTTTCTTTGTGGTCGGTCTACACGCAGCGATGTAATTTTATCAATGATGTGAGTATTTACATATACAAAATCAGGCTCATTGGCCTTAGCATCTGGGCTTTCCATCCTAATAAACACATAAGTCTTCCAACTTATAAACACTTGGCTCACCAGGCTATAAACATAATTACAATTCAGTAGGGGATCAGCCTTGGGGTGTTACACCTTTGGCATAATACTGATGAATGCCAATCCAAACAATCATTTTTAGTTGATGTGAAATATCCATAGTTGGATGCTTACTTAGACTCTAATTATGAACTAGAAAAGGGAAAGTAGATCATGGAAACAGAACCTAGTGTCACCATTTCTACCACAAAAGTCCTGCTGGAGGAACTAGAGGAGCCTAAAGAAGTGGAGCACCTCTTCCAATCATAGATGTAGGTGAATGTGAACCCAATCCATTTCATTGTTGATAGAAGTAACTAGAAGAACCTGATCTCAACAAAGGTTTTCAAGAGGTTGAACCTGAAAATGATGTCGCATCCTCAACCATACACCATTGGTTGGTTCAGTTAGGGGTGGGACATCCATGCCAGCCAACAATGTCGCCTGCACTATGACATAAAACCCTTCAAAGATGAGGTATGGTGTGATGTTTCCCCCATTGAAGTTTGTGATGTTTGTTAGTATAACCATATATGTGGAACCATCATGTTGTTTATAAATCTAGGCCCTGTAGTGTCATTATTACTTTGGGAAATCAACTCTACAGGGTAAGAAGGAAATCCCAAAGGTTGCAGTCTCTTTGATCTCCGCAAAGCAGTGTAGAAAGGTGGTATCTCATATCAAGAGGTTTTTCCTCTTTATGGTTCAATCGAAAGGTGAAAGGAAGGTCACTGTAACCATCAAAACCTATGCATGGGGTCTCTCTCCACAACAACGACAGGTGGACAAGATAATAGAGGAATACAAAGACATATTCACCTTGCCTACTAGGGTGTTTGTGCACTATCAGGTAAAGAAATCAATTGATCTGACACCCAATTCTACTCTACCTAATGGACCTATGTACATTTGTTCTCTTATGGAGGATGGAGAAATCAAACTTCAGATACAAGAGCTAATTTATAAGGGCCACATCATACCAAGCTCCTCACCTTGCAAGAGCCCAATTGTTATGGTACATAAGAAGGACTAGACATGGTGACTTTGTATTGATTACATATCTCTAAACAAGATCACAGTCAAGAATTGGTACCCAATTCCCTAGGCTGATGATCTTCTCAATCAGCTCAAGGGAGCCAATTTTTTCAATAAGATTGATCTAAAGTGGGGCTACCACCAGGTTTCAATTGAGAAAATTGATGTGTGGAAGACAACCTTCAATTCTAAAGAAGGTCTCTTTGAGTGGTTGGTCATGCATTTCGTCTTGACTAATGTCCTGACCACATTCATGTGGATAGTGGATGATATATTATGACCATTCACAAACTCCTTTGTGGTTGTATATTTGGATGACTTCCTCATCTTCAACAAAACCCGGGAGGAACATTTGGAGCATATTCGACAGGTCTTGGGCACCCTGCGACAACACAATTTATATGTCAATTTGGAGAAATGTTCCTTCAGCATGCAAAGAATCCAATATTTTGGATACATCGTGGATGACCAAGGTGTACATCTGGATCTAGCCAAGATCCAAGTCATACGAAATTGGTAGGCCCCGAAGACAATGCCCGAGCTCTATAGCTTCTTGGGCATTGCAAACTTCTACCGTCGATTTATGTTGGGGTTCTCTCATATTGCTTGGGCCCTAAGCTAGGTGACCAAGGGTGGAGAGAAGTCCAATTTTGTGTGGTCTGTGCCCCAATATAAAGCATTAGAGGATTTGAAATCCCTCCTATTCTCAAAACCAATCCTTATTCTTCCAGACCTACGATATCCATTTGAGATTGTCGGATTATGTTATCAATGCAGTCCTCACTCAGGATAGACATCCGATATCCTATCACAAAGAAACTATATCTCATACTCTTTGCATATACCCCACCTATGACAAAGATATGTAGTCCATTGTGCAGGAATGTCAACATTAGAATCATTACTTTCTGGGAAGAAAACAGTCATCCACACTAATCACAATCCTCTGCAATTCATGCAGACACAAGGAAAGTTACATAATGACCACCATCATAAGTGGTCCACGTACTTGCAACAATTCCACTTGAATATCAAGTACAATAAAGGTAGATCCAACCATGTTTCAGATTGCCTCAGTCGACCACTGGTGGCAACACTTACCAAAGTTCTCAACTCCTATGGACATGAGACATCCGGATGGCCACAATTATATAATAGTGACTCTGACTTTTCTATTACCTATCAGACATTGAGCACAGTAAAAATAGTTCTAGACTTTCATCTCAAGTATGGATTTCTATTCCATTTGAGTCATCATTGTGTTCCTTCAAGAGAGCATGGAAATATGATTTGGGAATCTCATTAAAGTCAAGAAGCGAGACATTTTGGTGTAGAGAAAATAGTAGCAGTACTGCAAAATAATTTTTATTGACTGAATCGTTGACAATATGTTTGCAAGTACATCATATCTTGCACTACTTGTGTCATTGTCAAGATTTCCATAAAGAAACATAGGCTATACACCCATGTTCCTACTTTGGATAGGCCTTGGGAGTCCATTTCCATGGACTACATGTCTGGTCAGCCTTCAACCAAGCATGGGAATGACTATTTCTTCGTGGTCATTTATCGATTCTCTAAGATGGAAGTTTTATCACCCTGCAAGAAGAGCATCACAGTCGAGGCCACCACCAAGCTCTTATTTACACATGTTTGGGTTCATTTTTGGCTTCCACACACTATTGTCTCTGATTGAGATAACAGGCTCCTGAGCACTTTTTGGTCTTGACTATGGTCGATGATGGACACCAAGCTAAACAAGTCAATTGCCTTCCACCCATAGAATGATGGGAAAACAAAGGTAGTCACCAGAATGATTTTCCATATTCTGAGGATGTAAAATCCAAACATCCATGCAAACGGGACAAAATCCTTCTTTATGTTCAACATAGATACAACAAATCCCTCCATAGCTATATTGGCCACAACCCTTTTTAGGTGTGCTTGGGGTTCCAACCATTAGTCCCCATTGACGTAGCTCTACCCATTGCAGTTGGACAGGAAGAGTCCTCCCATGCTCAGACTGAGGATGATCAGGCAACCAAATTTTTTGAGCACATCCAATACATCCAACAACACGTTCATGGTACTATGCATAAATCCGATGCCAAGTACAAGCAGTTCCACGATCAACATTGAGTACCACACAAGTTTAATGTGGGAGATAAAGTGTGGTTGCACTTGTAGAAAGAGCGCCTCATAGGACCATGTAGGAAGTTAATCCCACTTTGATAAGGGCCTTACACCATCACCAAGGTGGTGGTTGAGAATGATTTTGAATTATTCCTCCTTTCCTTGTCTTGCACTCGGTATTTAATGTGGAACTACTTTGACCATATTTTCCACCTCTCTTGGAAACTTTGGATGCAGCCAAGTAGTTGTCCCATACAAATATCAATCATGACTTCATCAAATAGGCAATAGTTTATCAAATCATGGAAATCAAGACAAAGGACACCCACCAACATACCATCCAACTCTATCAGGTTGTTAAAGCAGGTCATCTTCTTCATTAGGGAAAGTGGCTCACCAGGGGTCAAATTCAATAGAAGTTTCTCCATTTGATCGAGGAACTTGACGCAATGGATACCATTGATTCCTAAGGGGGGAGGAATGATATAGGTGGAAATTTTTTTCCACCCACCTATTCCACTAGCTCAAATCACAATTTTCAATTTTGGTAGTTTTTCTACACTTTTTCGGGTCCTGAACTTCCAGGGCCATTTTAAGGCCTTAAACAGTGTTTTCTAGGCACGATAGTGCCAAAATGGTAGATGGAGGCATGGTATGGGATGAACAAAATGTGTACTCCTCATATAGACCTTTATGAAGAGGTATAGAGCACCCCAAGCATATATCATATGAAAAATTTACGCCCTCAAAAATTCGATGTATAAACTACCCCCATCGGGGCCCACAAACCTTTTGGCATTTCACCTCTTGAGGTTAGGGTTTTGGATTTTTAAGGTTTTATCAATTATTCTTTACATTAAAAAGTGTTTTATATAATATATTTATACATTCATATCAACCCTTTGCATACTTTTATGCTTCAATTACTTTTCACGTGTGTTGCTCCTTAGTTAAAATGTCATGTGATCCATTCCTGCACGATTCCCAAGACTTATCCAAAATGTCTATCTAACAGGCCACCAATACTCACTTTTGGATCATCTCGAGCCACTAAGGCCTTCTTCCAATTCAGCCTAAACTTTTTGAATTTCTCCTTTGTTTTCATGGCCTTCTCCTTTGGCTTTGTCTCCTTGTACAAAATTATATCGACTACTTCGGTAGTAACCCAAGCCTGCATCTTCACGACACTTTCTTTGATTTTCTATTTGACTATAACTTGAGTGGTTGCTAATGTTTTTGTCACTCTATATGCTTCTTCTTCTAGTACCTCAATCATTTGCATGTGAGCATGCTTCTTTTCCCTTAGTTGATTCATTTTTTAATACAACTTCATTTTCTCGTCCATTGTCATTACCACCTCTGCTGGCGGTAATGTACCGATTACGTATTTGAAATTTTGTGCGTTTTCCTGTGCAACATGTATCTTCTGGTTGATTTCCTATAGCTTCCTATCTTTAGTTAGTTGCATCCAGATGCCTCTGGTTTCTGCATAGAGCTAAGCACATTCTACCTCTAGGTTCTTTATGCTCTCCACAACTGTGGTCACTGTCTGTTCCCTTTTCTCCCTTTCTTCTGGTAGGGTACTCAATGTAATTCACTCTTCTAAGTAAACTATACATGCGTATAATCCCTAAATAGCTTCGATTATATTTATTACTTGTTCTTCAACTAGGGCCTCGATCTCTATTCGAGGCTATGGGAGTTCTTTGTAGACCTTCTCAAATGCATGTTGCATCCTTTTGACCTTCTACACAACCTCATCCTGTTCCTACTTGAATTTGTTGTATTCCATATCCAAGGTTACATTATCTACCGTAACCTTAACCAACTCATTAGATGTATTTTCTACGCGCGATTTCATCTCTTGTGTCATGCTCATATGAAATTCTTGCAACACATTTGTTTGCGATTGAGATAACACTAAGTCAATATGGCCTAGTTCCCTTACTTGTTCCTACATCTCTATTTTGGGGAAATGTACCACCCATGTTGCTAACTTGATCAATATGCATATGCCTACTACCTCTAACGACTGAGATATTTTCGGCCCTACCTCCCCATTCTTTGTAGTACCTATTGTATGTTCATCCTCTATCGATTGTGCTAGCGCGGTCTTTGGTACTTCTAGCAATTAGTGCAACTCAACCATATTCTCTTGCATAGTATTGTGCTTTTCTTCCTACTGGTGTTTCACATGTTGAAACACTTCATCTATGAATTCTTTAACTTTATCACCAATATTTGCCAATTCTTCCTCTGTCGTGGATTGGATGGCCACTTCCTTAATGACTTTTCGCTTCTTCTATTTTGGTATGGATTTTCATGTCTCTGATTATTTATACTTCTTATCTTTGTGCAATGTTGTCTTATGTATTGTTTCTTATGTTCCATTTCTTCCTCCTAGCGGTGCTTCTTTGTCTTTTTCATAAGATATATCTTCCACTTCAGGGTTTCATTTCTCTAATGGCCCTATTTCCACTGGTGGAATATTCCACTCGTCATCCCAATGTACCATGATATGGCATGTCTTGTCCTTAGTTAACATATACCGTGTGGGAAACCATTGTTGATCCAGGTCCTTTTTTGCTTTTACATACAAATGGTGGTGCCCTGCATTAAAGTGCACAACTAGCTTATACGTGTCGACCACCTATGGTGGTATGCGTGGTGTCCTCTCAATGCTTCCCCTAATGGTTTATTTATAAATATAAAAGGAAACATTATTTTCCATATGTCACACCCTATGCATAGTATGTCATAAGTTATGATATTGCATAGCTAGAGTTGGATTATCCTTGACTCCAAAAACTGCATATCATCTAGCTCCCTCCATGCTAATAGTGCAATTAGAATTAATAGCCACATGTAGTGGAACTCAATGCCTTTATCCTACACCTCTTCATAATCAATCAAAAATTGGTTGAGTAAGAACGTCACCCAATTCATCTAGATGCCCTCGACGCACTTTTCAGTTGTCACTATTACTTCTACTAGGACTTGATCTTTCTGGCACTTTGTTCACAATTTACAAGCTAATTATTGTGTTACAAACTACATTGTCGAATCACATATGCTTGCTACATCTAAACCACGTTGTCCTAGAAACATATGACACTTCCCCTTCATTCTCTCTAATAGATCCTTTTCATTCTTCTTGTTGGAGAAAAACATTGAGGGGTCCTCCCCTTGCGACAATAATCCAGTAATGTGCATGATCAAGTCTGTATTAATTGAGACCATCCTGTCGAGCCAGAAGTATCCCACATGCATGCAACTCAGTAACATTTTCATGCAAGAATTAATCTATGGGCTCCTCCCAAATTGTGGTATGTCAAATAAGTTCATAATGCCTTCTTTTTGCAACTATGTTGCCCATATTTCTAGCTCTATGACCACTATCATCATTTCTTCGCTAACGTATCTCTTTAGATACTTTCTTGGTGCCAAATCCAAAATTTTCTTCTCATATGTAATGTTTTGGTATGAATATTTTAAGCTCAGTATCAAACCTAACATGTCTTCTTCCACACTTAATCCATGTGGAATATTTGGCTCCATGACTGGGTACTTCACGTCTTTTTCTAAGTTGATTGTTTTTGCATACGATTTCTTAGTGGTATGTAATCCCTGGGGAATATTAATGCTAAGGAGGATGCCCCCAGTGTCTCTTCAACTATATGTGTTGTTGTTGGTTGACTTTGTTATTTCTTTATTATTGATGTTGAAGTCATTTCTGCCTTGGATGGTGTCATCTTCCTCTGCAACTGTTCTCTACGTACAATTGGGAAATGCAACTTGGCTCTACAACTCCTTCTCACTTGTCTCTCTATGAGAACTATAACTAAAAACAACCTTTCCCCATCGACCCATGACTTTATTTTATACCTCATCACTAGTTGTTAGGTTCCTCTCACGCCTAAGCTTTCCATCTAATCCACTAGTGCTTTGCATTTAATACATGCCTTAACACTGTATTAATGCCAAATATTTTGTCATATATTCTTCTTGATCTGTCACTCCATTATGATATTCACGATACTTTTCATGTATTACTACTTGTCTCCATAGTTTCGATATGATGTTTCCCCATAAATGTTCTTAGCTGTTATCTGCAATCTTGTCTCTCTGTGTGATCTCGTCTCTCTACTAAAACTTTCTTCCTTCATTTTTGCGCTCTTCTACCTACTTCTTTCCCTTCTGTGGCATTTTATTGCTTTTCCTTTATACCTACTAATCTTAACTTCTTGGACTCTTCAACTTTCTACTTCTTCCCTAAACCATTTTTCTTGCTTTTTCTTGTTTTTCTTGATTTTTCTTTATTTTTCCGCCTTTTATTTCTATAATACACTATGATACAAGTTCTATGGTACATAGCCTATGAAATTCACCTAGTGTTGGGAAGGACAACCATCCCTATATAGTTTAATCCGACTCCCATTAACTAGTCCTTCCATGACTTCTCCATCCAACTACTCTAGTTGCATAGCACCTACTTCTGTCATGTATTTGATCACATATGGGCCTAAACAGTGCATCTCTAACTTCCGAGGGTGTTGTTTAAACTTGTTGTCATAAAGAAATACTAAGTCCCATATCTAGAAATTCTTCTTCTTCTTGATGTGTCTGTCATGACAATATTTTTCACATGTCTTCTATACCTGCTAATGGAACCCTGTAACAAATCAATCTTCCTCTAATACTAGTAACTGTGATATTTTTTCTTCTATTGCACAATAATCCATAAGGTCTGTCATCACAACAATGTGCAGACTTGGTACAAGAAATTCCATGGGAATGACTACTTCCTCACTGTACACTAATCTAAAGGTTGTCTGACCTATCAACTTATTGAATGTAGTTCTATAAGACCATATCACTGTAGGAATACTTAAGTCCTAGTCATTCCATCCTACATTACATACCTTTGCCAAATGCATTCTCTAGTATTTTATTGAAGACTTGCACGATTCCATTGCTTGAGGGTGATACAAAGTTCTCTTTCGATGTTGAATCTGGAACTCTTCTGTCAATGTTGGAATTGTCTTGTTCAAAAAGTGAGTCCCTTGATCACTCATAAGTACTTTAGGACACCCAAAGCTTGTAACTATGTTCTCAAATAAGAACCGCACAGCTGTCTCCATGTTCTAATTTGTAATTGGTTCTTTGTCTACCCATCTTTTCAAGTAGTATGTTGCGGTAATTATGTACCTAGCTCCTGATTGTTGACTTCAGAAGTCACTCCTAGATTGCAGTGAGAGTAAGACTGATGCCCATCAGTTTATGTCACTATTTGTTGATAAAGGGTGATGAATGGAAGTAAACTCAGAACAATATCGTTCTAACTCAGAAACTAGGCCAGGCATACAAAAGCAGATGAGGTCTTGGTTTAACTTCATACAATAAGTTGTAATAAGGGTGAGTAGGAGGAAGACTTCTGTGAGGAAATGCGAAGGCCTGTTGTAGGCATCGAGCTTCTAACATCGTGTAGAAGAAAACTTTGAACATAAGAACCTCTTATATTCACAAGCATAAACACTAAAAGAACATAACAACGCTAAAATAAATCCTTTATCATAACACAGTCACGACTATTCATGTGAATCAATCAATCATGAACCCTTTTAGTATGAGATCGAAACTAGATGAAAAAGAGAGTTGCCTTACATTGAACAAGAAAATTTCATATGCAGATACATAGCCAGGAAAACCAGTGCTTCATTAAAACATTACAGTTGGGAGCTCTGCTCTACCATCCATCCTTACAAAAATACAAAAACTAAGTATATATACTCAGAGAAATTCACCACCTTAGCAGTATGAGGGTAGCTGAGACATTAAATTCCAAATTAGCATGTGCAGGCTTCTCTGGTCAGACGAGGACATCAGTTCAGCATGGCTTCTTTAAGAAAACCTGCACACAGGACGATCTTGGGTAGACTACCTACCAGAACCTCCATGCCTTACATTTGAGTGAGGTGAGGTTTAAACCACCTCCTCCTACCTTTATTTACCTCTAGCAGGGATCAAGATCAAGGCTGAGTTGAATGGGCACCTGGAGAATGTGGCGATGCCTCCTGCAGCTAAACCCGATGCTTTGGCCTTTTGCACAGCTCTTTCTATCTTCCCAAGTTACCACAGGCCATGACCCTATGCCTATCTTCAAAGGCACTTTTCACATTTCACGTTTCAGTCATTCCAGATGCAGTGGAGGAGAGACCCCCTGTCTTTCAAAGTCCTGGTAGCTGAAATGCCGAAACAACTAATCATTTTGTGTTTCGGCGATTCCAGATGCAGTGGAGGAGAGACCCCCTGTCTTTCAAAGTCCTGGTAACTGAAATAGAGATCGAGCTTGATCGTGCGCCATGCGTCCCTTGGTTGGATGGCTGAGATGATTTTGTCGTTTCAGGACCCGCCTTGCCACACAATAAATGTTGGCGCCCTTTCCCCAGGCCTGTTTCCTTTGTGACCAGGTGCCGAGACTGTGGGCCCAACTCCCAGGGGATTTTACATTTCACGTTTCAGCGATTCCAGATGCAGCGGAGGAGCGACCCCTTGTATTTCAAAGTCCTAGTAGTCGAAATGCCAAAACGGCTAATCATTTCATGTTTTGGCGTTTCCAGATGCAGTGGAGGAGAGACCCTCTGTCTTTCAAAGTCCTAGTAACCAAAATAGTGACCGAGCTTGATCGTGCGCCACATGTCCCTTGGTTGGATGGTTGAGATGATTTTGGGACCCGCCTTGCCACACAATAAATGCTGGCACCCTTTCCCCAGGTTGTTTCCTTTGTGACCGGGCGCCGAGACAGTGGGCCCAACTCCCGGGGGCTTTTACATTTCACATTTCGGCAATTCCAGATGCAGTGGAGGAGCGAACCCTATCTTTCAAAGTCCCGGTAGCTGAAATGTCGAAATGGCTAATCATTTCACGTTTTGGCAATTCCAGATGCAGTGCAGGAGTGACCCCCTATCTTTCAAAGTCCCAATAGCCGAAATGCCGAAACGACTAATCCGTAATCAATGGCGGGATTTGATTTAATATGGATGGTCACGATGAACCTTAATGTATTTCAGGGATTCTCCCACTGGGATTTCTCGTTCCTTTTCTCTTGACCCTTGTATTTCAAATTCCCAATAGCTGAAATGGCGACTGGACTTAATCAGGCGCCATGTGTCCCTACTAGATTGGATGACCATGATCATTTCGTGACTTTGGCCCTAAGGGATGATCCCATGCACTAAACCTCATGCAACTCTATGGCTCTGGCTTACCCGATGACCATTGATCTGCTCCATCTATGGATCCTCACCGCTAAAAAGAAACAAATGCCTGTCTGCTTGATTTTTAACCCAAAAATAGATATTTTATGCATGCTACGCTTGGGCGCTCATGAATGCAACCTTGGATAACTTAATTTGATGGGTCTTAAGCCCCATTTCATCTATTCCTCACTAAGGACTTGAATACGGAGAGAAGCTTCCCCCTTACAAGAATATGTGCTAACATTAGGCTCCATGGGGGGTAGAGTCCTCCCTGTGAGGCTCTAAGAACTCTTTTCAGTTTCAGTGCCTTGCGATTGGGCTATGGATTCATTTATTAAGCCGAAAATAAACAGAAAAACAATATTTGTAAAAACATAGGAGTCATCTAAGGCTAAAACAAAACATTTCTTTAGGAAATGCCCATTTACTGGGCCGTTAAAAACTTCTTCACCCTCCAAATCCTGCAACCTGTATGTGTTATTTAAGAATTCTTTAGAGATTTTGAAGGGCCCAATCCAGAGGGCATAAAACTTGTTTTGTTTGCCCCTATCCTGCCTGGGTGCATCCCACTTAAGCACCAAATCTCCCAGCTCGAATTCCTCCTTCCTAACCTTCCTGTCAAAGGCCTGCTTGATCTTTTGCTGATGACTATGAGCTATGTCCATTACCTACTCCTTGATCTGTTGCACTTCCACCACTTGATGAATTCTTCTGACCATATGGTCTGGATCTCCTTCATGATCTTGAAATAATTTTGCTACAGGTAAAGCGAGCTGAGTGGGAAACACAACCTCTGTCCCATAAACAAGTTGAAAAGGTGAGGTGCCCAAGTACTTCTTTGTTGTCACTCGATCGGCCCATAGAGCAAATTTGAGCTTTGAATCCTAGGCCCTCTTATTGTCTTCCAATAATATTTTAATGAGTTTGATTAGACTTTTATTAGAAGATTCTGCCAATTCATTTCCTTGAGGATAATAGGGAGTGGAGTGAATTAGTGAGATCTCGAACTGCTCATAGAACTTAACCAGAGGCTCAGACTTGAAAGAGGTAGCATTATCAATGACAATTCTACTAGTACAACCAAATCTAGCTATGATATCCTCTAGGAAGCTAATAATTACCTTGTGTGAAGCACTCCTAGTGGGGGTAGCTTCTATCCACTTGGTGAAATAGTTTGTTGCAGTCAGGATCCATCTGTGTTGGCCACTTGAAGGAGGATGAATGTCTCCAATGAATTCCAACCCCCACTGTTGAAAGGGTGTTGAAGATACTATAGGCTTTAGTGGCAGAGATTTGAGTTGTTGCTTTCCTGAGAACCTTTGGCATTTGATGCAAGCTCTGACTTCTCTGCAGACATCAGTGAATAATGTGGGCCAGTAATACCCAGCCCTGAGAATTTTTTGAGCTATGGTCTTCCAGAAATGATGTCCTCCACAAAGGCCGCTATGGAAATCAAACATAACTTTCTAGGCTTCTTGTGGGTTCAGACACCTCAGAAACACCCCTAGAGGGTCTCTCTAGTACAATACTTGGTCAATAATGCAATATCAGACTGCCTTGAGCTTTAAATCTCTTGTCTTTCTTTTTCCCATTCCATCAGGAGGCTTCAACTCTTGCAGAAAGTACAAAATGTATTTGTACCAGGTGCATTATACTAGTGATAAGCCACCCTGAGAGCTTTTGCTAGACGACTCAACTTGTTGATTTCTTGAGCAAGAATTGATGAAGCTAACCCCCAAGGCCTTGCAATTGGATTCAGCCAACAGCTTGGCTAAACCCTTCCCTTTAACCAACTCAGTGAGCTTTATCTCCAGGTCAAACTCAAGGATCTTGGCAATCCACTTACCTCTTCTCCCATCTATGTCGAGCTGTATAAGGATGTCTTTCACAGAGGCTGAAGGAATGTATTCAGTCACTCTTGAGTGAAAGACATAGACTCTGAAATCTTTGAGAGATTTCACTAAGGCATAGGCCTGCTTCTCCATGATCTCATACCTGATTTTTTCATCTCTTAATGCCTTACTGAAGAAGTAAATGGTTTTCTCTCTCCCTTCCTCATTTTTCTGCAATAAGATCGTTGCTACTGTATCAAAAGAAGCAAAAGAAAAAACTAGGAAATCCTTGGAATAATCAGGACTGATCAACACAGGTGCCTCAGTCAATGCCTTTTTTATTTGGACAAAAGATTCTCTGGGTTCAGCAACCCATTTTACTTCATTTCCCTTTCTGAGCATGGCTTTGATGTGTTTCACCAACTCAGCAAAATTTGAGACGAACCTCCTCAGAAAGTTAATCTTCTCTAAAAAAGCCCGAACTTCCTTTCTAGACCTAGGAAGTGACAGGGTTTGAATTGCCTCTACCCTGCTGGGATCAATTCTCACTCCCTCTACTGATACTATATGGCCTAACAACTTACTCTCCTTCATAGCAAACAAATATTTCTTGGGATTTAAGGAAAGGCCAAACCTCCGGCATTTCAAGAAAACTTTCCTCAAGTGATAGCAGTGCTCTTTATCAGACCTGGAGAAGACTGTGATGTCATCCAGATAGATCACCACAAATGGATCTTTCTCCATGATGAAGGCTATGTCCATGGTTCGTTGAAATGTTTCTCCTGCATTCATTAATCCAAAAGGCATTTTGGCATACATGAATGTGCCCCAAGGAGTGGTGAAGGTTATTTTTTCTCTGTCCTCAGGCATGACTGATATCTGATTATAGCCAGAAAAACCATCAATCATGGATATCCTAGATGCACTAGTTACCCTCTGCAATATGTGTTCCATGTTGGGAAAGGGATAGTTGTATTTCTTTGAGCTCTTGTTCAGGTTCCCGAAATCAACACAGAGCTTGATTTCTCCACTTTTCTTCCTCACCGGGACCAAATTGGCTACCCACTTAGAATATCTCAAGGGGACAATGATTTGGGCATCTAACAACTTCTTCACTTCTCTCTCCATGATAGGTAACAACATGGGATTTATCTATCTTATCTTCTGCCTAAATGGCTTAGCCTCTTCCTTTAGTGGGATCTTGTGTTCAATGACAGATGTGTCATATGTCTTGAGGTATTCATAGGTCTATGCAAACACATCATAAAATTCTCTTAATAACTCGGTATATTCGTCCCTCTGTTCTTTCGTCAAACTGCTTGACAACTTGACAAAATTAGGCTCCTCATGTGTGTCGATGTTGCACTCTACTGTATCAACATCTCCATTTGAAAACCTACCATTTACTTCCACATCATTTCCATCGAACAGTCTTTCTAAAGGGACTAGTCCCTTCAGAATGTGATTGCTAGGCAAATGAATAATATGGTGATTAGAAATTTTATTTAAAAATATCTCAGGGTGAGGGTGACTTTCGAGATTAGGATCCTGATCAATGTGCAATGCAGAAAATTCATCGATAGACTGAAGAAATTTTTTGATTTGAAGATCGTCTTTGAATACCTTCCAATGCTTGATATTTTCTTGAACAAATGGCCTATATCTTATCTCAACATCATATTTGATCTTAGGCAGCAGAGGGATCCTGAACAGACTAGCTGAGACAGCTAAGGAATCGGCCAAAGTATTTTCCTCTCTTGGAATAAAATAAATGTTGAAAGCTGAGAAGAAATTATCGATCAGGTCCCACACCTCATTTTTGTAACTCCTGAGCCGAGGATGCTTATCCTGATAAGAATTTTTGACTTGCTAGATTATCAACTCAGCATCTCTGAACACAGCTACCTCCTCAATTCCCATTTCTTTTGCAGCCCTTAAATCCAGAACAAGAGCTTCATATTCTGCCACATTATTGGTAGCTTCAAATTCTAGCTTGTATGACAGGGATATGGTTTCCTGACAAGGTGACACAAAAAAAACTCCAGTGCCAACGCCTTCGCTAGAAGAAGCTCCATCAAAGAACATCTTCCAAATAGAGGTGGTTGGAGGAGGTATCTCGTGATTAAATATGGGTTGCTTTCTTATTTGAAAAGGGGCTTCAGGAGTATCAGTGAGCTACAATAAACTAGACCCCAAATCAGTGTCAAGTGCAAAGATAGGATCATTAGCGGGGTCTGCTTCATCACTAACAATGTAAGCTGGTTGACCTTCTCTATAAAACCTCCGATGTTCCCCTCCAAAGACTTGAATGGTGGCATATGTGAGATCCATATGTAATGTTCCATATGTGAGATCCATATGTAAAGTTTTTTAATCCAAGATCTTGACAATAGCATGTCGAACTTGGGGGGAACATCAACTACTACAATGTCCATGACCACACTCTTCATTAGAAGCTGAAATAAGGAGACCACCAAGTCTTTGATGACTCCAAGGCATTGCACCCTCCTTGAATCAAAAGAGTACAAATCATGATAATCCTTTGTCACTTTCAGTCCCAATTCTTCCATGCCCAAAATAGTCATGGAAGNACTTGGGGGGAACATCAACTACTACAATGTCCATGACCACACTCTTCATTAGAAGCTGAAATAAGGAGACCACCAAGTCTTTGATGACTCCAAGGCATTGCACCCTCCTTGAATCAAAAGAGTACAAATCATGATAATCCTTTGTCACTTTCAGTCCCAATTCTTCCATGACTATTTTGGGCATAAGGTTGTGGGAAGCTCCGGAATCCATGAGGCAAGTATGCAAGACCTTATCATGTATGTTCAGGGATGTGTAGAAGGGAGGGGATGAATCATCTTTGTATTCTACCATGGGACCTAGGACGACTACTAGATTTTCATATTGAATATTTACTGAGTCTGTGGAAGGCTGGGGGGACTCAGATTGTAGCAGTTTGGAGAGGGACCTTTTGAAATCTTCATTTTTAACTAGTTTTGAGAGGGGTATGGGAATTCTAATCTTTTGAATTTCGTGCTCAAAAATAAAGGAGGAAATAGGCTTAGGAGATTCCCTTACCTCATAGATAGGTTCTTTGGTTGTTGGCAAAGTATTCTGAGCTTTATTTTCTTTAGTAGTGATTGTTGTTGGTTTAGCAGGTCTTTTCGCTATGAGGGGCTGATCATGGCTATCAAAATTCCCTTCTTTCTTCTTTGACCTGAGATGGTATCTGTTAGGAGTTTTGTTGGCCTTTTCCCCTTTACTCCACTCATTGATTTGAATGTTCATAATGGATTCTTCATATGCAGATTGAGTCAAATGGGGAAATGGGGAAGTGTCTTCAATACAGTGAATTTAAGGGTCAAGCTCATCTATCTCCTCTCCTTCCTCATGAGAAGCTAGGTTATTTTGGAGAGGGGTTTGAATCCTCTGATCGTCTTTGTCTGTGCTCCTTTGTTCCCTTGGCAAAGCATGTGGCACATTGTTACTAGGCCTCCTGAAGCCTCTGTTATTAGTATTTTGGGGATTTTTGTACATGGGCTTCCCTTCTAACTCCCACCTTTCCATTCTAGATGAAAGTGATTTTATCACTTTAGTTACCTCGTCCATATAAAGGGGAAGGGGAGAGGAATTGGATGGGGAGGTTTCAGGTCTCTTCCTGTATATGTCTCTATCAGCCTTATTCCTAATTCGGTCAACAACCAATATGTTAAATTCTACTTCCACAACTGCATCCTGCATGTGAGCCAGAGTAGTCACTCTCCTTTCCCTCAACAGAAAGCAGAAATTGAAATCAAAAGCACTAGCATAAGTGACTTTAGCAGAGGCTTCTGAGGGATTTATCTTAGCGGGGATCTTATTGTACATTTTATTGAATCTCTTGGAGAAGTCAGAGACAGACTCTCCTTCCTTTCTCTTCAAAGACCCAAACTCTGTCATGTAATACATGAAGTCTTTTTTGTCTCCCCACTGTCTCAAAAAGGCATTATCCAAAGCCTCAATCCCATCGATAGATCCAGGAGGCAGGGCCCTAAACCACTTTCTAGCCTCGCCTTCAAGGCTATGGAAGAAAATTCTCATCCATATGTCTGCATGCATGATAACATGATCATCTGTAAAATTGTAAAAGGCTTCAAGGTGTTCTTCTGCAACTATGTCCCCTTCGCCTATAAACTTGGGTAGTTGCTTAAGGTAGCCATCTGCTGGAAAGGCATTGAGAGGCTAAGCTAACAAAAGGGGAGCATACCTAACAGCTATTATAGCCTCCATTTTGGTCATGGGGGGATTTTCTCCTGCCATAGGAATATTAGGTGGAGGAGAACTCGGAGGAGAAGGAGCTCGAATAGGGGATACTAGAAATGAGCTTCCAGGTGGAAGAGGGAATAATGGGGGATTTAAAGAGAAGGCTAAGAGGATTTAGTCAGCAAATGCTTCTCTCTGTGTAGTAGCAACAAAAGTAATAAGAGGAAGGGTGGTAAAGCTAGGGGTGGGGAAATATTTTGTGGTCCTGGGTATATGCTAAGGTACAGCTAAAGAGGAGAGGGGTGTGACAGGGATTTCTCCCTCCAATCCTAGACCAAGAGGGGAAAAATCAGCAGGAACACTTCCGAAATTTAGGAAACGAGAAACTTCAAAAAAAGGTCTGCTAGGAAGCTGAGAAGAAGAAAATGGATTTTCTACAGAAGGAGATGGAAAATTACCTGGTTTAGCAGTGGAATTTTCTCCTTCAGAGGCCTTTCCTTTTCTAATAATCACCTCCGTATTAGCTTCAGGTGTAGCTAGAGGAAGTTGTGGATGGGACCGCATGTGTCTACCTCTAGAAGCCACAACTAAAACAATAGGTTCACCACAATGAATTCGTCACAATGGAGTCACCAGGTGCATAGTAGCAATCTCGTAGGGTTATGATGCCTGATGCACCTTCAGAATTAGAGGCTCGATGTCGTTTGATCCCAGGGAAAATTTTCAACTTCGTCCCCGGAAACGACGCCAAAAATGTTGACGTCAGAAGTCACTCTTGGATTGCAATAGGAGTAAGCCTAATGCCCATCAATTTATGTCACTATTTGTTGATAAAGGGTGATGAATGGAAGTGAACTCAGAACAATATCGTTCTAACTCATAAACTAGGCCAGGCATGCAAAAGTAGATGAGGTCTTGGTTTAACTTTAGACAGTAAGTTGTAATAAGGGTGAGTAGGAGGAAGACTTCTGTGAGGAAATGAAAAGGTCTGCTGTAGGCATTGATCTTCTAATAGCCTGTATCTTATAACCCTAAATTCCACCACGCATGCTTACCTGGCATCAGGCCAACTCATATCCCTTCTTTGCCAAAACACTACTGAACAACTCTTTGAAAATCCTCTTGAATAAAGGCCCATGCACCCTAATCCATTACTGCATGTGTGTACACACTGGCTGACCCAAAACACCCCATGTGGACCGAAAAAAGCATGAAAAAATGAAAGTTGTCGATGAAACAAAAATCTATGGGTGAGTTAACTGAAACTCCCGACCATGCATGGCCGAGGGTTCGTCCAAATACCTAGCTCCTTATAGCCTATAAAATAAGGGGTAGGGGTCTCATTTGGAGAACGAAAAATATAGGAAAGAAACTCTGCCCATTTACGTATTCCCATTGTCCCAACCCTTTAGTCTTTCCTTATGCCAAAGTAGATTCAAAGCAAAAGTTGGAAGACAGAGGAAGAGGAGCCCAGGATCAGGTTCAAGGAGCTGTGGCCGGTCTCAACTTTTGTAAGTTGACTCATTCAAAGTAATAAAGAAAGTGTTTTTCCCGTCCCAATTCATGAAATTTTTATGGTTTGATTATTTTATGTTTGGATTTCTAACCCGTTAGTATATAAGTAGTATGCATGCATAGTTGTTGCTTGTCTTGGATGTAGGTCAACTTTGGAAGGAGTATTACGAACAAGGAATCAAGTGTAATGGAGGATCGACATCAAACGCCGAGGATCACGTAAGTTGATCTTTCCATGCATTTACTAAGAAAAAGGGATTTAAATATAGGGATGAAGGTAGAAAGTAATTTCTCTTCGGTCATATCTGCATGCAAAGTTTGAACTCTATTTGCTAGTTCGTAGGGTGTTTTTCCCCAACAATAGAATTGGCGACCATACTGGGGAGAGACTCTCTAGGGTTCCTGGAATTTTATGTATTTTTTGGGTAGTTTAAAGAATAGTTTTTCTTGCCTGTCTTTTCTTTTCGTTTCTGTAAAGTCTGAGCTAGCAGGTAGTCTGGTTTTCCATACCATCTTTCGCTGACTTTTGCTTGACTGTGTTTTTCAGGACCCACAGAGGTACATGTGGCCTGCACAAGGTCTACATGCGTGTGCCCACGCCCTATCCTCTTACAACCCACGTGTGAATGCTAGTTGTAGAGGTAGCAGTAGCGTGTACAGTTCAGAGAACCTCAGAGGCAGTCATCCTCTTCCCTGTCAGAATCACACATTCTCTGGGGGTTTTCTGGAATTTTGTATGAGTCTTTCTTGCTAAGAGTCCTATCTCAAATTGTTTTTGCCTTATTATTATTTCCTTGCATTATTTGTTTTTCTGTTAGAAAGAGTATCCAATCCTTCAAGGGATCCTGGTTATCAATATCAATGGTCTCTTCCTGGTTTGGTCTGTCTGTTTTCGGTTTTTCTTAGAGTTTAGATATACACACGGCCTATACAAGGTCAGCCCGTGTGTACAAGCCCTCTGTCTCTGTTCGGCGTGCATTCTTACACGTGTTGTTTGAGTAACAATCGTGTGCTTGTACAGGATACTTTTTGTTAAGGGTAAGGCAATCATCCTTTCCCTTGATAAGAATTATTCCTCTCAGGTGTTTGAATCTTTGTTTGAAAAGTCAGTAGCTTAGGATTAATTTTACCCTTAGCTTGCTTTTTCTCATTTAAAACGTTGTCAGAAAAATAAAAAAATTTACGGTTTTTAGACAAATGTGAGAGTCATTGTTTTTACAATTTCTATTGTGTGATTTTTTAATCTAATTCTTTGCGATCTGCAATTAGGCCAGAATTGTTTTTCTTGGTTTTTTCTTGTCGCTATTTTTCCTTTCTTGCTTTACTAGCATTTAAAATATTAATAAAAAAAACTTTTCATGTTCTTGTTTGGTTGAAAAGTGTGTTTCTCCATTATTAAGCTAGGGAAAAGTCTTTTATTTCATAAGTTTTTGCAGTTTACTTAGATCATAAGTAGCTCGTAGTCGAGTGAAATTCCTTTGAGTTTGCTATCCAAAATCTTAGAAAAGTTAAAAAATATTTCTTTTGAAAAGTTGTTGAAATTTTGCATTCAGTAAAAGTTTTGTTTCTAGCTTTTTTATTCATTTTTTCTTTCATCTTTTACACATCATCAGTTTCACCCTCATACCCCTTGACGTAAGAGAAATCCATAAAAGTAATGCTAAATTTAAAATCTACTAGACATTTATGTTTGTAGGGTTCACAAACTAGCGAAGGACTAGGGCCTTGGATTAGGCTGGAGAGGAAACTCTTCAAGGCCATTTAAAATCAAACATTGAAGTCTAAGATAGGGAGTGTCTAAGTCTAGTTTCATGAAATTTATCCAGGAGCCCCCTCTAACACAGGGGATAAACTGTGGGGTATACCGCAGTACCTAGGACAGACATCGGGCCATGCTTTGTAGAGTATACCCGGAGGGTGCTTCCGTGTTCGAGTTGCACTTGCACCGATAAGTTTCTCTAGTGTTGGTTGTTGTAACTGCTCTTCCAATTAATTTAGTGTTTGCTTGTCTTATCTTCTAGGGATTCTTTTGTAGTGGGTGTTACTTTTGATCATTTAGACTACCTTAGAGTGTCTTGGATCTTCTCACACAGTGGAGGATCCCAATCTCCACCAATCATGAAGGCTTCTTGGCCTACCGTCGGTTACACTGGAGCCACCCCCGCCACGATTAAGGTGGAAGCTAGACCAACAAGGGTCTTTTGAAGTGACTGGGTTACAAACCATTGTGCCCGAACAACCCTTGGAGGAATCGACCATTTTGGACCTTGAAGCAACCACTCTTGGCCCAGTTGAAACCCCAACCACTGATCTCTTGGCACCTTTCATTGTACCAATTCAATTTTACGAGTGTCAGACAGTGTCGTACAAAGCAATGGAAACAAATGTTGTTACTCCTTCTGGGAATTCATCAATTCCCACCACGGTTGTCACCACAGGAGAGTTGTCATATCCTAACCTACTGTCGTTATTCTGAGCCGCCATGGTCTCGACCGCAACTACTTTCCACAGTGGTCCGAACCCATCTTTGGTGGCAGTCACAACCCCTTTCACACCTAGTGCGACAGGCCCTCCGTTCTCATATGGTATGCCTAGTTCGGGTACAAGTCCTATACTTTCCTACTCCACTTTACAGACTTTGGGTATGGGGTCAAGGATCTCTAGTGCTCCTCTGCAAGGTCACATGGGGGGCACTCCTGTCCCTTTTAACACTTTTCCTTATGGAGGAGGTCATATCCCTCCTTTGTCCCCTTCAATTGATGATTCACATCAGCAATCCGTTGGGCAACCTACACACAATTGTTTATTTGGAGCAGAGAGTTAAGGAACACCTTCGCATAGTATGTCGGTAGGTTCGACAACATTTTCTTGCAACAAAACGTTTGGTAACAATACCTTCTCATCAGTCGCTTTCCCAACTGGGGGAAACCCCATTTTTGGACAATCTACTCTTGTACAGGGTACCATTCCTGCACAGGGGAAAACCTAGTAGAACCTTGGAATTCAGGGCAAGTATCTGTTCCCTCCTCCAGAATGCTAATCTGGGGTAATTCTTTCCATAATCAATGGAACCCTGGACAAACTACTATGCCTATCCCCATGGGACTGGCATGGGGTAATCCTTCCCAAAGTCCTTCGAATACAATGCATGCCCAACAATCTATGTCCTATTTGGGAAATCAGCTGATGATGTCTCCACATATGCAAAATCCTTACACTGTCCAGGGCCATGGTTTTTACCAGAATTCGGGCCAGTAGCCAAACTTTTCCTGGAAACCTAGTGTCATTCAAACTCTAGGTCCCTTTTTCCCCAGTTATCGGCAACAACCCAAACTACCATTCCTTGTGACTTTACACTTGCTAGATTTGATGAGGTTGTTGAATGACCCTATTTGTCACGATCCGTGTTGGCCTCCTATGCCGACGAAGTTGCCTTCGGACATTCCAAAGTTTGAAGCCAAGCCTAATGAAGATCCAGGCGATCATGTGACTACCTTCCATCTTTGGTGCTCATCTAACTCATTGAAATATGACTCCATACAGTTGTGATTGTTTCAACATACTCTCATAGGGAGTGCCATGAAATGGTACATTGAGCTCGATCACTCAAGATACTCTTCTTTTGGCGAATTGGCGATGGCTTTCCTTAACCATTTCCAGTTACCTGTGAGATACGACACTGGCACAAAGATGCTCACTAATTTCAAACAGACAATAGCGGACCATATCTCTGATCACATCCAAGAATGGAGATGTCGAAAGAGTTTAATCAAGGTACCAGTTCCACCAGCATTCCTACTTGAGTGGTTCCTTAAGTCTTTGGTCCCACAGTTATCCAAAGACGTTGTGATCTCAAGAGTTTTCTCTGAAGAAGATGCCATCATGAGGGCTCAACAGTTTGAGCTCATCTATTCTCAGTCTAGTTTATTATACAACATCTTTCCAGATGGGCCACGTTCAATACTGGATAAAACTAGACAGAGAGTTGGACCACATGTCGATGGTATTTTCGGTTCAGCATAAACCAATCCCACTAAGAAATTGACAAAGAAATTGTAGCAGTTATCCATACAACACACAGCGGCTAGCCAAACTACTGCTTTGGCTGCTCCCCTACCAAAACGTCAGAAGTACACATTGTGCAGTCAACTAACCCAAAGGCCACCCAACAGCCTAAAGGGAAGAAAAAACAATGAAAGAAGGGTAAGGGGGATAAAAAACCCAATGATAATGTTGGTGGGGACAACACTGAAAAATGGAAGGCGGGGTATCCTTGCAACTTGTGCACGGAAGACCACCCAACCCATCTATGTCCTCGACTTGCAGAGGCCCAAAAAATTTTCATGCAGCAATAGCAGGCGGTGTTGATGAACCCATTTCAACATGGGCAAAATCTAACTCAAGCCTCTTCAAGTACGGAAGGGGGTAGCCAAGAAACCTGCCTGCCTCCGAACAACCCCTCATCCATGAACATTTATATGGTTAGGGTGATGCTTTCATATCGACTAGAGCGCATGATTATAGTAAACCAAGCACTTCTGAGAAGGGTAAAGAAGCTAACCTCCCATCTCTTCCTCTACAGATTGAGAAGACATTGGGAGAAACAATGACACACATTCCAAAAGGTACATTTAAAAAAGCTTCTCATAACCCAAACGCAAGGGCCGCCCAGAACTACTCTGTGGTAGAAGATTTATCACAAACCCCTTCTGCGATGTTTTGTTTGGAGGTCCTCCAAAGCTGCCCTGCTCAGAGGAAATCCTTGTTAACCACTTTGGGCTCTACTATAACTTGTAATCTAGGTACCATCATGTTAGATACAACCGAATTAAAACCTCGTCTACCTTACTACGTAGCATTTCAGATAGTAGTGGCTTATCCCACGAAAACTTTTACTCATAATATCTTCCGCACAGTGGTCGATGAGGGCGCTTCGACCTGCATTATGTCATTGGCATGTTGGAAGGCCATTGGCCAACCCATTTTGTCTCCATCGCCTAGTCTCCTCACTTCTTTCGACAGTCATTTGTTCCAACCACAGGGCATTGTTCCTTCTTTTCCCATGCAGTTAGGAGGGAAGACCGTGTGTGTCGAAGTACAGGTAGTCGATGCCCCCCTCGACTATAACCTCTTGTTAGGACGGAGTTAGACTTATGCTATGCAAGTTGTGGTTGCTACAGTTTTTCGGGTCTTGTTGTTTCCACACGAGGGTCGGATAGTGACCATCGATCAATTGTCTTTCTCCAAACTTGACCCAGCTTTGGGGGCATCCATGGTCCCGATGATTGATAATCCTCAACCAAGTGTCATCAACGCAAGAGTTGGTTTGTGCCCATCCTTGATGGGTACCTTTGATTACCCACCTCCTCACGGTGATATCAAGTTTATATCTAATCACCATAAGGTCGAAATTTTTCAAGTTTCGCCATTCCGCACGACTTACTTCGAGGATCCATGGATTCTTCCTTCCCCATCAGCCATGATGGATGAGATAGGGAACCCAGGCATGTCCATGCCCTTGTCTTCTGCTGAAGTAGTGTACTCTTTAGTCTAGCAAGCTTTAGCTAACACTGATCTGACTCCTGCACAAGAGTTAGATCCACTTCTAGAGCCTATTTGTGCTTAGGGTTCTCTCACTAGCGTCGAGTCGTTAGACTTAGTCTTGCCTTCTGATGAAGTAGTAATCGAAGCAATGACTAGTCTGGACAAACCTTGGGAAGATCTTCATCACAGATCATGTTTTCTCCCAGAGTTAAGATGAATCGAAGCAGGAGGAATTCACCGTGACCATGACGGGAGATCAGTCGTGTCCTATTAATCTCTTAGCTACACATGAAATTTATGCTGAGGGAAATATGGAAACTATCATTGAAACTATACCAATCAACATCTCCCGAAACCCTGGCGTCGTGGAGAACATCTTCGTTGGAGTGGATTTCTCCCCCGAAGAGATTCAAATCTATACGAATCTTTTCAAAGAATTTCGGGACGTTTTTGCCTGGTCTTATGAGGAAATGCCAGGTATCGATCCCAAAATAGTTGAACATGAAATCACAACGTATCCTGATGCCAAACCTGTTAGAAAGAAGCTTCGTCCAGTTAATCCCAAGAAAGAAGCAACCATCAAGATTGAGGTTGAGAAATTGCTAAAGGCAGGTTTTATCTATCCTATCCATTTGACTCAATGGGTGTCAAATCCTATGCCGGTCAATAAAAAAAAAGGCACGATTCGTGTATGTACCGATTTTCGTGATTTGAACAAGGCATGTCCCAAAGATAATTTTCTAACACCATTCATTGACCAGATCATTGATGAATGTGTTGGTTGCAAAGCCTTTTCTTTCATGGATGATTTTTCAGGATACAATCAAATCCAAATCAAACCCGAAGACCAACACAAAACGGCATTCATTTGTCCGTGGGGTACATTCGCATATCATAAGATGCCTTTTGGTCTTAAAAATGTTGGAGACACATTCCAGTGGGCCATGTCGTTTGCCTTTCACAATCTCAAGCATATAGTGGAGGCCTATCTAGATGATTTAGCATCCCAATCTCGCAAGAGAACGGATCATCCCACACACCTTAGACTAATCTTCGAACGCTATCGCTACTTTAGGATTCGCTTGAATCCAAACAAGTGCATCTTTTGCATAACGTCAGGATGTTTGCTAGGTTTCATCGTATCAACAACAGGGATCATGGTTGATCCTCTCAAGGTGGAGGCAATAATCTAGTTTCCCCCCCCACACACAATCCTTCAACTTCAGAGTCTACAAGGCAAGGCGAACTTTTTACGACGCTTCATCGCCAACTATGCCAAAATAACCAAGGGCTTTATGTGCTTACTGAATAAAGACATTCTTTTTTACTGGGATGAAGCCGCTCAATGCTCTTTCGATGCATTAAAACACACCCTAACAACTTCACCTCTGCTACAGCCACCTAACTATAACAAAGATTTATTATTATATCTAGCAACTGCAGAGTCAACCATTGGCATGGTTTTAGTTCAGGAAGATGATTTTTTCTCAGAATACGTGATCTATTACCTAAGCCGAGGCCTCATAGGACCAAACCTCAATTATTCTCATATCGAAAAACTTGCGTTGGTAGTAGTTCATGATGTTCAACGGTTTCGTCATTATGTTCAGTTTCACAAGACCACCGTCATTGTTGTCATGAATCCATTCCAGTACATGTTGACATGATGGGTTATAGGTGGAAAAATCAGTAGATCGATAGTCATCCTCCAGGAATTTGACTTAGACTTCATTTTAGCAAAGTCCAAAAAGTCATTGGTCTTCATAGATCTTATTTCGAAACTTCCGGTTGAGTCAGGTGACGTTGTGCCTGAAGAATCACCTATCTGGGGAGATATGTTTTTGATCACATCTTCAGATCCCTGGTACGGAGATATACTTATCTATCTCTAGACTTTGAAGTGCCCCACTTCTGCTTCTCGTGATCAGTGTCGGCGTATACACCATCAGGCTAAGAATTATCTAATACTCAATGATACGTTGTATCAGATAGGTGTAGACTGCATCTTACGTAGATGTCTCACACATGAGGAGGTAGTCATCGTGCTCAATGATTTCCATACTGAAGCTTGTGGTGGTCATTTGTCTGGGTTGGCAACAACCCAAAATATTCTACGAGTAGGTTACTTCTGGCCGACACTTATCAAAGATTGTATAGAATCGGTCAAGAAGTGTCATCTGTGCCAAGTCTTCTCTTGGAAAATGAGGGCACATCCTACTCCTATGTTTCCTGTCATCACAGTTGGTCCCTTCACCAAGTGGGGGATTGATTACACTACTTGCAACCCCCCATCAGTAAGGGGGCACCGCTATATCATCGTGGGTCGAAGCTATGCCAATGTTTAAAGATGATGGAGAGACTGCAACTGTCTTTTTATTCAACCATATCATAGAAAGGTTCGGCATCCCGAGAGAGATTGTTACTGACCATGGCAGTCACTTTCAGAACCAAATGATGACCGAATTAACATCAAAGCTTGGGTTACAGAAAGAGCATTCATCACCCTACTACCCCCAAGCCAATGGGCAGGTGGAATCTCTAAACAAAACTCTTAAGACTATTCTACAGTGAACGATCAACTCAGCCAAGTCAAATTGGCATTTGATGTTATACTCAGCATTATGGGCTTACCGAACATCTGTTAAGACTACAACCAGTTTCTCACCTTTTCAACTCGTTTACAGGCTGGAGGCAGTCTTGCCCATCGAATGTTAGATCCCATCTCTAAAATTGGCAATACAATTATTTCCAGACACTTCTCCACTTGAAGAACGGTTAGTACACCTTGAGCAGCTCAATGAGCAGCATCGTGATGCAGCCTTCGCCAATGAGGCTTACAAACATAAGGTCAAGTGTCAGTATGATAGGTCCATTCGTCCTCAGATTTTCTCTGAAGGTGACCTTGTCCTGGTCTATGACCAAGATAAGGACCCCCTGGGGGCAGGAAAATTCAAACCGATGTGGTTTGAACCCTTCATCATAAAAGAGGTATTAAAAAATGGCACTTATCGTTTGGTTGATTTTGAAGGGAATGCTTTGGTGGAGCCTAGAAATGGGCTCTACCTCAAGAAGTATTACTCATAGGTAGGTCACTGTGGGTAAATTTTTGTAACATATGTATAGTCTTTGTACTATTACTTTTTAGTTTCTTTTAAGTGTTATGGACGTGTCATTGATGTTATCTTTCGTCAATATGGCAGATGTCAAGTGATTCTGAGGTGTTTGTTGGGTATGCAGACGGTGCTAGTCAGCACACTCGGAGGCTTGCCTCCGCAGCTTGGGTAATATTTACACCTCAGGGCCAGTTGTTATCTTCCAGAGGTATATGCTTAGGTGACACCACAAATAATTTCGCCGAGTATAGTGCAGTTATTGAGTTTCTTCGTGATGCCTTGTCATTGGGTATCTCTCATTAAGAGTCTATCTCGACGCTCAACTGGTTTTTTCTCAGCTAAACAGAGTATACCGGGTTCATGATCCATCCTTACACCGAAAATTCCTTAGGGTACATCTTTTAGAATGAAACTTTGATTATATTACATATTTTCATGTTCCTAGGAGATTAAACCAAATTACAAATACTCTAGCTAATCAAACTTTAGATTAGCATCTTGCACACATATGAAAGAATATTGACATAAGAATGTAAATACATTTTTGCACACGTGATCCATAAGACACAAAATATCAAAAAATCATATATAACATCATAAAATAACTAGAGTACATAGATGGATGCAAGCACCTCAAAAATGGGACTAATAACGAGTCACAGGGCTTATGCCCTCAAAAAATATATACAAGTAGTGCTTGTGGCATGTAAAAAGTCTAAATAGGTTCAGGGCCTATGGACCCTATTATAATAGTCCACAGCATGGGATAAACACCTAAACAATTGGACCCATGTCCGAAGTGCCCCCACTACATGAGGCTGCATGGATGGCGGCAGGTCCTCTATCTCTGCCATTGGGATTGTGTGAGTGAGTGCAGTGAAGTTCTGCTCAACTTGTCTAAGGACCCTCTCAGCCTCTCCGTCTAGGAGGTTCCCTACTACTGTTGGTCCCCTGGCGGCGGCAGCTGTAGCTTCTAGCTGAGGATGACACTTGTTCCGTGCATAATCTGTAGGTTGCATGGGTCCCACATCTGCATGCAACAAACGTATACCCGTCAAATACTATGGCATATAAAAAATGATATATATAACAAAAATGACATAAAAATTACATATACAAACAAAAAAAAAACTACAAAGGTGGAGACTTACCGATCTCCCCTAGCTCCTCACCAGGAGGCATGGGTATCTCAGGATCTCTAGAAAAATCTATCCTTGCATATGGGTAATCCTTGATCACAGGGATATGCCATGACAGCCATGCAAAGAAGTCATCATCAAAGGACTCATTGGTCCTTCCACCACCCTGTCGCGGCAGTAATATTGTCCATCTACATATAGCAGGAAAAGAAGCCTGATGTCCTTATACCACTTCCCGAGGACTAAATCTCGGAACTCTCTCAAAGAAGAATGAACACAAAATCGTCCCGAACCCGAAATTCCTTTGTGTCCACTGATGACAATCTATCAATTGCCTCTTCATATACTCCAGTAGTATGGTACTCCAGTCAAAAATCTGTGCATTCAAGCACTGGATAACATAGTTCATCTGTGTGCAAGATGCATGATGCAAGGCTACGAAACTGATAATCTGCCCAATCAGCAATAATATCGCCTGCAGGGATAGGTTAGTGATCTTACTGATGGACACCTAGGAGCTCAAACGGTTAGTCCCAGCCTCACAGTGCAGGGCTATCAAGTCCTCTATATTAAGCGGCCTCATTGGAAACATCCTGAAATTGACTGGTTCCCCTCTCCTTGAGAGGCCAGTCAAAAAATAGATATCCTCGGTGGTGGGCACCAGTGATTGCCCCTCTAGCATAAAGGCCTATGCATCAGGGTGCCAATAGTCAATCAAGGCATTTGAGTAGCCTCGGTTGCGCTCGCATAAATGGACACAGGAATAACTTCAGCAAACCACATTGCATCAATGTGGCCACGGCATTCGGATCTCCCACAACCAACTCATTGATTGCTTCATGCTCCCTTTCCCTCCAGTGGACATACATCCTACCAAAACAACCAAGTTCAGGAGGGTCAGTGCTTTCTCTTTAGTTCTTTTTGACAATAAAAGGGGGTCCACGTGTGTTGTCGAGGTGACAGTCACGTGTACACGCGGGTAGGCTTTACTTTGCCCGAGTGTACACGTGGCCTATCCAAAGATAGCATGCATGGACCTAGGGCCGACCTTTTAAATGTTGACGCCCACCCAAAAAACAAACTTAAAAGAAAAATTGAAGAATTGAATAGCTAGTTAGGGGAGTTTGTACTTACTTGGTCCAAACGGAAGTTCGTTTCATCCACTGTAGCTCCTGAAATCACCGTTTTTAGAAAAGGGGGTCTTTTGGCTCTAGAGTCAATTTCCAAATCAGCAATGGTTATAATGAGCTGCCAGCTTCTATTTATAGACTTTTTGGCCTCTTTTTGTCACTTTTTAGGCCTCCCTTATTAGTTTCTTTATACCAAAAAACCATTTAGAGTGATTTAGGAGTTATACGGGAGGGATTTGATCGAGTATTGGGACATTTTTTTTGAGTTTTGAGAAAATTTTGACGGTCCATGAAAATTTTCCCAAGAATCAACTTGAGCATATAGGCTAGGTTATTACCCCAACTTTTGTATCTTGTTGTCTTTTTTTCTCTACCCTAGGATCGATCCCATCAGGTTGTGACACAGAACCATCATATCCACTTTAGAAGCGTCACAACTTGGTGGTAGAGATTACCAGAACATGGATTCCCTAGGTAGGTCTTGGTTGCATTATGGTGTCCATGCCATCTCTCAAACACTGTAGGCTCGGGAGTCCTTATAGTCTTTCCTGAATATGAGTTTGAGCCTCATTTGCATGATTCTTCTTCGCTCTTGATCTCACCCTCAGGACTCCAAAAAAATAACAAGTCTCCTTTTAAGCCCTTTTCAAAACCTCTAAACATGAAAAGATTGTT
>JASDQU010244199.1:13213-34274 GCA_032191745.1 Picea mariana | reverse complement strand
TTTTTGATGGAATGCATAGTTAAGATTTTTTCAGACTCCCTAAAAGTGAAAAAATGGCTGAGTGATCTTGTCCTTGTCACACTCGTTAAAATGGTTTTGAATTGACGTCTAATCAGTGCTAGTTTACCCTTTTTCGAACCGACTAGACTATCTTTGAAAAAGGTACCCCAATGGAGTCTCCTTTTATGTTTTTCAGACTCTCTAAATATGAAAAACTACCAAGCTTACCTTCTTTGGGCTCATTAAACTTACATCGAAGGATGTTACCATTGTGTGTTTTGTTAACCGCGTTTGCATACCTTATACGCCAGCCTTGTAACAATTTGCTTCTGCGTCTTAACACCTTTGGCCTTCAGAGGATTTTTCCCGAGTGTCTTTCTAATAGAACATCAGTCTTGTCCTTATGCCTTGAACTTGTAGTTTGCAACACTCGTTCCTCCTTTGTAGCATAATATTCCTTTATTCTTTTTCCACAATTATTGAAAAGAACAAAAAAATCAAATATACCGCAAAAAGAGGAAGGGAAAAGTATCTTCTTTATTGGTAGCATAATGAGTCATCCTTGGATAAAGCACATCTGTTTGTTTGTTCATCAGACTATGGGATGTAGTACGACCTTAGGAAGCTTATCTCGCTATATAGATTTGTGTTCTCGACCGTTTGGTTATCCTTCCAAACATATGGAGAGTTTGTGTTGCCTCCTGCTTCGTAGACTTATGATTAACATACATGCTGTCTGGGTCTTATCATTTGTCATGTTATTATCCAAGGGAATTTTGTCACTAAGCATGAGTCAGCCCCTCTGCAATATGTCTCTTGCCCGCATACCCGACCATCCTGAACATCCAATCAAGTCCTTGTTCGAAATCACTGAAGCCTTCAGTTCGATCATCAAGATTATCAAGTCCATGACCAATGAGTCATTGAAGACCTTTGGGTAGTGTAGTCGTAAACTCATATTACACTCCTACCTGATTTTTGAAGATTTTGAATTTTTTGCTCGAGCTTTGCAGATCTCATCTCTAGCCATCAGGTTGAATCAGCGTCTAGAAGATGGATACTCTATATGTATATCTTTCTGATTTCAAGATGTAGCTCTGTTGTGTATTGTTCGCGGCTACTCTTTATAGTTATTTGACATGGATCTACAATTTATTTGATTGGTATCCATGGTTCCATTTTATCCCGAGCATGGGTATGCCCACCTCGATGAGACATTTGTTATTTTGCAGATGGCACCTCTCGGTTCCTGATCCTTGGGATCAATCGTTCGGCACATCAGTAAAGATTGGTAATGTATTTTGGCCATCAGATGCTCTTCTGACCTCACACATTAGGGGGCATATTTTATAACCCTAAATTGCACCACACATGCTTACCTGGCATTAGGCCAACTCATATCCCTTCTTTTTCAAAACACTATTGAACAACTCTTTGAAAATCATCTTAAATAAAGGCCTACGCACCCTAATCCATTACTGCACATGTGTACACGATGGTTGACCCAAAACAGCCCGCATGGACCGACAAAAGCATGAAAAAAGGAAAGTTGTCGACAAAAAAAAAATCTATGGGTGAGTTAACTAAAACTTCCGACCATGCATGGCCGAGGGTTCGTCCAAATACCTAGCTCCTTCTATCCTATAAAAGAAGGGGTAGGGGTCCCATTTGGAGGAGGAAAAATATAGCAAAGAAACTCTTCCCATTTACATATTCCCATTGTCCCAACCCTTTAGCCTTTCCTTATGCCAAAGGAGATTCAAAGTAAAGTAGTTGGAGGATAGAAGAAGAGAAGCCCAGGATCAGGTTCAAGGAGTGGTGGTCGGTCTCAACTTTTGTAAGTTGACTCATTCAAAGTAATAAAGAAAGTGCTTTTCCCATCCCAATTCATGAACTTTTTATGGTTTGATTAGTTTATGTTTGGATTTATAACCCGATAGTATATAAGTAGTATGCATGCATAGTTGTCGCTTGTCTTGGATGCAGGTCAACTTTGGAAAAAGTATTGCGAACAAGGAATCAAGCATAATGGAGGATCGACATCAAATGCCGGGAACGAGGTAGGTTGATCTTTCCATGCATTTACTAAGAAAAAGGGATTTAAATCTAGGGATGAAGGTAGAAAGTAATTTCTCTTCAGTCATATCTGCATGCAAAGTCTGAACTCTATTTGCTATTCCGTAGGGTGTTTTTCCCCAAAAACACTATAGAAGAAAACTTTGAACACAAGAACCTCTTATATTCACAAGCAAACACACTAAAAGAACATAACAGTGCTAAAATAAACCCTTTATTATAACACAGTCATGACGATTCATGTGAATCAATCAATCATGAACCCTTTTAGTATGATATCGAAACGAGATGAAAAAGAGAGTTACCTTACATTGAACAAGAAAATTTCATATGCAGATACATAGCCAGGAAAACCATTGCTTCATTAAAACATTATAGTCGGGAGATCTACTCTACCATCCATCCTTACAAAAATACAAAAACTGAGTATATATACTCAGAGAAATTCGCCACTTTGGTAGTAGGAGGGTAGTTGAGACATTAAAGTCCAAATTAGCATCTACAGGATCCTCTGGTTAGACAAGGACATCAGATCGGCATGGCTTCTTTAGGAAAACCTACACACAAGACGATCTTGGGCAGACTACCTACCAGAACCTCCATGCCTTACATTTAATGAGTGAGGAGAGGTTTCAACCACCTCATCCTACCTTTATTTACCTCTAGTAGGGATCAGGACTGAGGCCGAGTTGAATGGGCACTTGGAGAATATGGTGATGCCTCCTGCAGCTAAACTCGACGCTTTGGCCTTTTACGTAGCTCTTTCTATCTCCCCAAGTGACCACGGGCCGTGACCCTGCACCTATCTTCAAAGGCTCTTTTCGCATTTCTCGTTTTGACGATTTCAGATGCAGTGGAGGAGTGAACCCCTGTCTTTAAAAATCTCGGTAGCCGAAATGCCAAAATGGCTAATCATTTCGCGTTTTGGCGATTCCAGATGCAGTGGAGGAGAAAACCCTTGTCTTTCAAAGTCCCAGTAATCAAAATAGAGACCGGTCTTGATCGTGTGCCATGCGTCCCTTGGTTGTATGGATGAGATGATTTTGGCATTTCAGAACCCACCTTGCCACACAATAAACGCTGGTACCCTTTCCCCAGGCCTGTTTCCTTTGTGACTGGGCACTGAGACTGTGGGCCCAACTCCCAAGGGATTTTACATTTCGTGTTTCAGTGATTCCATATGAAATGGAGGAGTGAACCTCTGTCTTTCAAAGTCTCGGTAGCTTAAATGCCAAAATGTCTAATCATTTCACGTTTCAGTGTTTCCAGATACAGTTGAGGAGCGACCCCCTGTCTTTCAAAGTGTCTATAACCAAAATAGCGATCGGGCTTGATCGTGCGCCATGCATCCCTTGGTTGGATGGCTGAGATGATTTCAGCATTTTGGGACCTGCCTTGCCACACGATAAACGCTAGCGCCCTTTCCCCGGGCCTGTTTCCTTTGTGACCAGGCGCCAAGACTGTGGGCCCAACTCCTGGGGGATTTTACATTTCGTGTTTCGACGATTCCAGATGCAGTGGAGGAGCGACCCCCTGTCTTTCAAAGTATCGGTAGATGAAATGCTGAAACGGCTAATCATTTCATGTTTCAGTGATTCCAGATGCAGTGGAGGAGTGACCCCCTGTCTTTCAAAGTCGCGGTAGCCGAAATGCCAAAATGGCTAATCCGTAATCAATGGCCAGATTTGATTTAATATGGAGGGTCATGATGAACCTTAATGTATTTCAAGGATTTTCCCACTGGGAGTTCTTGTTCCGTTTCTCTTGACCCTTGTATTTCAAAGTCACGGTAGCTGAAATGGCGACCAGACTTAATTAGGTGCCATGTGTCCCGACTGGATCGGGTGACCACGATCATTTCATGACTTTGGCCCTAAGGTATGAGCCCATGTGCTAAACCTCATGCAACTTCATGGCTCTGACTTACCTGATGACTGTTGATCTGCTGCATCTATGGATCCTCACCGCTAAAAAGCAAAAAATGCCCGCCTGCTTGATTTTTAACCAGAAAATAGAGATTTTATGCATGCTATGCTTAGGCGCTCATGAATGCGACCTTGGATAAATTCATTTGATGGGTCTTAAGCCCCATTTCATCTATTCCTCACCAAGGACCCAAATCCGGAGAGAAGCTTCCCCCTTACAAGAATATGTGCTAACACCGATATCCTCCTTGGTGGATTAATTGGTCTGATAAAATATACTACCCATTTGTCAAATGCGTGCAATGTGACTTGAGGATTCAAAGGCATATCGTCCCTTCGCGATGACCTTCCTATTCTATGACAAACATCATAGCTCTAAAAATATTCCTTAGCTTCCTTATGGAGGGTGGGCCACCATATCCATGCATGCAACATCTTCTGAGTTGTTTCCTTTCCTGCATAATGACTACCTACAATTCCATAATGTGCCTCCACTAGGATCATTGGTCTTTCATGTTCTAATACACATCATCACAGTATCCCATCTGCACCTAACTTATATAGATTACCTGCGATCAATTTATAATCTACTGTGTTAACCACTAGCTACTTCTTTTATGCTACTGTCATATCAGGTGTAGCGATTCCTGTACTAAAAAATTAGACAATTTTTGTAAAGTGGTCATCTACCATTTCAACTAAAAATAAATGTGCATCTGGTAAACTGTCATCTTGGTTCTCTGCATCTTCCCCTGTCAGTATTCATGATAGATGGTATGGTCATGCATTTAGTTTCCTTGGCTTCACATTTACTTTGAATTCATACTCCTGGAACAACAATAACCATCTGCATATTCTCCCCCCAAAAAAATTGTCTTGTTTACTAGGTAACTTAGTGCATAGTGGTTTGTACACATCTTGAAATGGGACCCCAGCAAGTAGTGACTGAACTTCTGCAAGGAATAAACCATTGGTAGGACTTCCCTTTCTGTTTTCATGTAATTCTTCTCAGCAGTCAATAGCTTCCTTCTAGCAAAGGCAATTGGATGGTCTAACTCTCCCTCTCCTAATTGGGATAAGACTAAGTTGAGCATTATAGATGATGCATCCACATGAACTTGAAACTCTTTCTTCCAATATGGGAACACCAAAATGGGCTCAGTTACTAACTTCTATTTCAATACGTCCAGACCCTGCTGATAATATTCATTCCATTGAAACTTAGCTTATTTATTTAATAAATTTTCCATCGAAGTTGTAATCTACACATAGCCTTTAATAAATTTCCTATAATATCCTGTATGAACCAACGTTGTTCTTAATTTTCTTACTAATGTGGCGGTGGAAAATCGATAATCACTTCTATCTTTGTGGGATAAACCAGCATACCTTGCTTTCATACCACATGACATAACAATATCCCAAACGGTGCACATAAAATACACTTCTTAAAATTTAATGATATTTGATATTGTTTACATCTATCAAGCATCAACTACAGATTTTCTATATGATCTTTCAATAAGCTAAACACAATCCAATCATCTAAGTACACTTCAAGAAACTTGCGAATAAATTCCTTAAAGGATGCAACAACTACTCTAGAAAACACAACATGTGCATTCTTTAACCCAAACGACATCACTTTGTACTAGTATCTTCCCCATTTATCACAAATGTCGTCTTATGTCTGTCTTTTGGACCAATATTGATCTGATGATATCCTAAAAATACATCAGTGTATGAGTAGGCCTCTTTCCATCCTACATTTTATAATACTTCCTCTATAATGGGGTTGGAAAAGGGTCATGTAAATAGGCATCGTTCAATCTCCTCGGATATACACAAACTTTAATACCCCTTGTTTTCTTATCTTGAACTACCATTCGGCTTATTCATTCGGAATCTACAATAGGCTCAATGATACCAACTTCTATCATTATGTCAAGCTTTGCTTTAACATTTTCCTTGTACTTCGGATTCAGCTAGTAAGGTATTTGTCTTACTCGCTTAGCATCTATTTTTAATGGGATATTCATCTCTCCTAATTCCCCAGCTATCCCCTTCATCTCTGAAAGGTTTCTCAGAAAGAGATCTTGATACTCATGTAGTAAGTTTGCAATATTTTCAGTAGTCTCATCGTTCCAGTAGTCACCAATATTTGTGAACTTCTATTTTTTTTTCGTGCCAATATTCACTTTGCACACTCTTAATGGCTTCACTTATGCATTAGATTTGAGTTATGGACCTTCTACAGTGCACTCCCCTTCAATCTATGGTACTTTCACATTTCTTGGATCTTCTTCCTCTTGATCTTCTTCAGTAACATTGTAACATTCTAGTATTTCACGGACTGTCGCAGATTCTTTGTGTACACTACATGTAGGTACTATTTCTATATGATCCTCTTCCATAAAAATATTACTTCTACTGACTTGTAGAGTTGTATATACCATGGGTGATTCAGCTTCAAAACTAAATGTTACCTTGAAATTATGGGTGATCTCTTCCCAATCTTTTGTCCCTCTGCGTATTCTAGTTCTAGATACGAGTTCTTGGGAACCATCTCAATTGTTTGTATGAACATGTGCATCCATTCCTACTTTGGTACCTAGACCCAATTTTTCATACATTGTGCAACATGATCCATCAGACTGCTCATCCCTGTATATTTTTGAGTAATTTCTTCACCTTTTGTTCCAAATATGATCTACATTAGCCTTTTATAGTGATTCCAATCCCCTATTCCTTCATTGTGTTTCCCACCATCTCATTGGGGTTGCTTTCAGTGCAACATCTAATGCCAACAATATTTGTTGTTTGGGTATCTAAAACTCAAATTATTTTACAAAGGAACTTACATCAATTGATCCATCAAACCTTGGTGCATCACATACCTATGTTCCAATCTAGCGCAAAGAGCGAGTAATGCAAGAACATCTTCTGGTTGATACTTCATGCAACTTGTGATGCCAATTTTCAAGTCCTTCCTATGAATCAGATGCACAAGAGATAATCAATCTACAACTAAGTGCACCATATACAATAGGATCGACATAATCATCCATGCGCATGGTCATATTATACAGGTTATCAATTTATTTTCTTGCAAGTTCCACATACCTTCTTTCTTATGTGGGGTCTAATGATGTAGTGACCTTTAAGCCTTATACTTCAAAAACCATTTCTATCTTCTTCAATTTAATAATTTCATGGTTTTCAAAGGCCCAATCTAGTATGAGCAATGTTGGTCACAGCTGACTTTTATCCACGATCTCAATGACCTCAAATTCAGCTACACTGCGCAGTCCATCTTTGTTAACAGTTACTACTAATAGTCTCTCAATCGGTATTATCTTATGTTGGTTTTCCAACCTCAACTGAATGGGTGACCAAATTAACTTTGGTTTCTCCATCATTTCCCACATCTATCTTGGAAGAACATTTACATCCGATCCTAATTCCAAGATGATGTTATTGATGTCATACTCTCTTATCTGTGCACTCAATCTAAATTCTTTGTTTTTCCTCTTCTTACGCAATACTTGGTTCAATGATATTTGTGTCGTAGTTACTTCTCTATCTTGGGTGCATTGATTGATCATATTGCCTAGTTTGCTCAATGTTGTTTCATCCTTCATCAACTCTAAACAAATTTTTAGAAAATATTTCAAAGTGGTTACCTTCTCAAATGACCTTTTTGTAATGGTGTGATCATATACTGGTGGCATATCATATACTGGTGGCACATTTGACATTGATGTTATCCAGTCCAATCCTATTATTTCCTTCCTGGCTTGCTAATATGTCTCTTTCTCTTTCTGGGGGTTAAATGTTGGAATAGGATCAACTGCTTTCCTTATCCATTTCTCGATCCCCTTTCCCTTTTCCATCGCATCTTCTCCAGTTATAACTCCTCTTCGTGCAACCGTTGCTACTTTGGACTGATCATCACGTTGTTTTGTAGCTATCATCTGTATTTTCTAGTTTTGGTTCTGGTTCTGGTTCTGGTTCTGGTTCCCTCTTGTCTTCCATTTTTCTATCAGTTGAGGACAATATTTCATTGCATGGTCCAATGCTCTAATGTACATGCACGTCATGTAAGGATTCAAGTAGTCTCTCACTAAATGTCCTAGTTGATTGCAACTATAACAAATGATTGGTCCTCTTCCTCCTCTACTGAATCCTCCTCGACCTCAACCTCTACTGAATCCTCCTCATCCACCCTGGTTAAATCCTCTTGGAGTATTATATTGTGGAACCCCTCCTTTTTCTATAACATTTTCTTTTTGGATTTTGTATGCATCTAAAGTGTGCTCTCTTATTAAGTCAAATGTGCAACAATATTTCTCATCATGTCCTACAGACTTGCAAAAATTACATAACCAATTCTTGGGCATACTCTGGTACTTTTTCAATAATGGACAAGTAGTCGAATCATGTCCCCATGTCTTGCATATTTCACAATACCCTACTCCTCCTTTCAAGGGGTTCGATGGTCCTGTATCCATATACTGTGCAAATGTTGGGAACTCGTCTTTACGATGGCCTTCTGTCTTATATGTAATACACCATACTTGTTCACGCTTTTCCTTTTCTTTCATTATTTTTGAAAACTGAATCCTTAGTGAATCCAACTCCGATTGAACCTGTACCATTCTTGCGCCATCTCCTATAAGAGATGATTCTAACTTCATCACAATTTCTAATGCTTCTAGTTGTGATGTGACTTTTTGTTGTGTTAGAGGAAAGTGAATGTGCGGAAACAAACCTGCAATAAACCATTCTCTATGTTGTTCATCGAGAATTTGATGTTAATCTTCCCATCACATATTTAAGCCTATGATCGTAATCCCAGACTATCTCATTCAATATTTTCTTAATTTCTTTCAGCTTTGTGATACACTATGATTCATATTTTGGCTTTTGAAATTCCTTTAATAAAGCTTGCACAATATCTGCCAATGTCCTTGATTGTCCTGTTGGTGTAGTAATATGATACTTCATGTACCATAAAAGTGCGTAGCCTCTGAATGTCATTTCTAATTGTTCTATCTTCGTAGCCTCATCCTAGACATTCTTCATTGTCCATATATTCTCACATACAAATAGATGTTGCTTTGGGTCTTCCAACCCCGCTCCCTAGAATTCCAACATTCTTAATTTATTATTTATTCTTGCCATTGTATTATGCATAGTACTTACCTTCGGTGATGTTGACTGACTCTGGTTCGTTTTTCTACTTCCGTTATTTTGACTATTGTTTTGAATTCCTCCACTAACTACAATTTCTCTCGACAAAGTTCTAGTTTGTGCTTCATATTTTGGTGATGCACATGGGGTCGTGGGTTCAACAAAGATTTTGATCTGATATGGACTTCCTTCTTCTGCTAGACTACATTGAGGATCCTTTTCTTCCTATTTCCTTTCTCTGTATGGTGTGATATGAATTACTACGGAGGGGTCTCTTTTCTCAAAAACTTTTTGTTTCTCTTCTCTCTCATCCAGAGTCTCTTTCTTACTATACATAAACCTTTTCCCACAATGCAATACTCCAATCTCTCCGTCTGAGTCACTGTTTTCCTCTCTTGACATCCTCAGTCCATCTATTCCTTACTCATTTCCTCCACTCTCAAACTATCCTCTAGTCATCCCTCGGTCTCCCTATGTGCATGAAGGTGCCTAGTAGTCATATTCCATATTCATAACATTCTTTTCGCACAACAACATCTTTATCTAGGAAGACAATGCATTCAAAAATATTTTGTGCAAGCCCTAGAAGAATTCCCTTTTTGCGACACTATAAGACTGGGTACAATCTATTGAAAACTCTTTAATGTAACCCCCTAGTACACTATTCAACAAAAAAATCAATCGTGTGATAAAACTTATTATTCACAATATTCAATTGTCTAATCAATTCAGGAGTCCAACTTCTCGGTGCCTCAACTCAATATCTTCCAACATTATCCACTAGCCTTTCTAACCATTCAGTCAAAATTATTAGAAACTCACCAAAGAATATTTCATGAAGATCTGTAAAAACATACCTTTTCAACCATTGTTCATCACTGAGTTGTGGGTTCCTATTCTTTACTCTAGAAAATTATCGTTGCTTCCTCTCTATCCATTCTACGATCTCTTCCTTATTCAACCTCAAAAACATTCTCCTCAATTACAGATATTAGTGCCAGCAATGGAACCATTTGTTGGCACGTAGTGGGTAGAACCTAGGTTTAAAGATAACATACGAACAAAACCCTTAGACACCAACCATTTTGGCATCACCTGCAAGCAAGTGCGGTCTTAGTCGAGGCATATAGAGGGCCTACATGAACCAAGTTTCTGTAGTGATGAGGGGAAGTGAGGCATTCAACATGTTCTTACTGGTCATTGTCCATTTCTTACTATGTTCAACGTTACTTTAATTAACATTCATTCATTCACCAGTTACTTCAGTGTGCGACATTGTGACAACATATATGAATAACACATTCAGAATAATAATCTTTCATCGTCACTGCACAATATCGCTAACATTT
The DNA here is from genome assembly GCA_032191745.1 of Picea mariana. Taxonomy (NCBI): domain Eukaryota; kingdom Viridiplantae; phylum Streptophyta; class Pinopsida; order Pinales; family Pinaceae; genus Picea; species Picea mariana. Next base: position 23,731 of record JASDQU010244199.1, on the reverse strand, counting down.
TCATAATTTTAAACATTCAACAAATCTATGTTATCATATAACATCACATCATGACATACGTTTTAACGTGGTTCACCCCAATTTGGGATACTTCCACAACACCTACTTTCTTATATTAGTCATTTATAGTCTCCTTATAATTGTGCATTGTGCTTACAAAAAGATATCACAATTAACATTACCCAAACCTACCTCAGTCATTCTTCTGCAGTGTGATCCTAACTCCTCCGTAATACCTCAACAATATTCCTCAATACTTCTCCAAAACTTGACTAACTAAAAAGAACTCCACACCAAAAACTCCTCTTTCCTACCAAAAACCCATTACAATTTATAGTTTCACAATAGGGCTAAGCTCGTTACAATGTGGAAAAAATGTCCTGAAAATCCCAACAGTTTATAACTATTTTCCTCATTTTCGGCACCACTCCATCGTGTTTCCTCTATATCACGCACTTTGACTCCTTGAAGTCCTCTCCCATCATGTTCTCTAGTCCATCTACTAACTACCTTTTATTCTTTGACTTATTATGGTGTAGATCCCAAAACTTAGCCAAAAATGATCCAAAATGCTTGTCCAACAATGATACTCCTTATGATTATATGTTTGTGAAATGTTAAATGAAGGCATAAGTGATAATTGTTGATGATTACATATTCCGGTAGAAAGTGGTAATAAATTGCACCATATTGATTCATCCCCCCAAAAAACATCGTTTAGGGCCTCAAAATGGCCCTAGAAGTTTAAGACCCAAAAAAGAAACGTAGAAAAATGTGAAGGTGTAAAACTATGTTTTGATCCAGTAGAATAGGTGGGTGGCCACTAATATCCACCTGGATCAAGAATTTATTTAAGTGGAGAGGTATTTCTTGACTATTGGCCCCAAAATCTATGAAAGTATTCTCTAAGATAAGAGGGGATAAATGTTCTAATGCAATTCATGTGACCAAATTCCCCTAAGAAAGTATGAATATCACTTTTTTCAATGAAGGATCTAAGAGAAACAAGGAGTTTTATAGGGCAATGGCTATCTTGATCCCACAAACAATGGATTGTTCTTAGAACTTGTCCCAACAACTTTCCTATAACCCATATTACATTCTCCCACCACCCTATCTCAATTGTTAATTGTAAGAGAGCTATAAAGAGCTTAGTAGAAAAGGAAACAACACATAGAAATATAGATCTATGATCCATGGTGTCTCAACCAAGTCTCTAAGTGAAGAGCTAAACCCTAAACTCCACCCATATAGCTTTGTGTTCTTGTTTTATGAATTAATGATATCATTCTTCTATAATGGTGAAATAACATATAAATTAAAATATAATTAATCAATTGCAAAATAACATATAAATTAAAATATAATTAATCAATTGCAAAAGAAATCTAATATGGTGTCGAAGATTGAATGGAGCATTTAAAATCTCTAACATTCCTTGATCTCAAGTTTGGAGGACCATGTCTTTTTTATGTCATCTGATTTAAGAAACCAAAATAAGGAATTGAACAATCGTTCAATTTTTTCATTCAAATAATTATTGAAACTTCTCCTCATATATGATGCAATGTTTTAATATTTCTTCCCTTTATCTTGAGAAGAATCTCATTTCTTCTACAAACAATCCTCAACAAGATGCCTTTTAAACAATGATTATTACCTGGCATTTTTCATTCTCCCATTGTAGAAAATACAATGTATTCATATGTCATCTTAAAAATTTTGACTTTAATTCTCTTTTTATAACAACAATCTATCCAACTTTTCAAAAATCAATTCCCTAATTTTATAAGTAATATTGACATTAATCAAGAATTATTTCTATCTCTTTTGATAACTATTCAATACAACACATGAATTATTACTTTCTCTTCAATTTTCTCACTTACAACAAATTTGATGTCTAACTCCCTTCAATTTAACAATAAATATTGTAATAAATGTATATAGTTAATATAAATCCATACCATTAATTTTCTAAATATATTAAATTAACATATCTAATTATTCTCACTTACAATAAACTGATATCTAACTCAATTTAGCAATAAATATTATCATGAATTTATTTAGCAAATATAAATCCATACCATTAATTTTCTAAATTTAATGCTATAGCATGTCCAACTAACTCCTAAAGTGTTTTTAACTTTTTTTCACATATCACATACAAATTTGATTCAATGAATATGTCGTGCAGACATTGTTCAAGAAATTATCATATTTTTTTTTTCATTGTAAACATTAATGGTTATCATAAGTTCCCATTCATATTCTCAGGTTAATTGATATTTTGTTATTTTATTTGTTGTTTTGAAAAATGGTAATTTATTTTTGGAGGGCATTATATTTATTTTTACAATAAAAAAAATGGAATATAAGACTGGAAAATTGTCTTTTCAACAATTCTTTTATAATTGAATTATTAAAAAAATCCAAATAAAAAAACATTTAAACTTCTTTACTAAAACTAAAAATTATGCAAATGAGTTAACAACACTCTCCATCGCTTGCTTTTTTGAATTTTGGAGTAAAACAGTTATAAATTTATAGTATAGTTAACGAACAAAAGTCCTGTAAGCTTTTGGAAAATTTGAATATATAATATAGTATAAGTAACGTTCTACAAAATAACTATACTATATAACATAGTATAAGTAACGTTCTACAAAATATCTATAATGTATATGGGATCTTACACATTTTAGCTTCTTTTGAATGTGGTTTGGGCTTAACTATAACCAGCGATCCGAGATCTTCCACACTTTAGAATCCTATCAACTCAAAATTTGTGCCTAATTATAAAGAGCGATGCCTAATTGAAGGCGGTAACCGACGGGTGACTGCATAATTGAAGGCAGTAACCGTATTGAAATCAAATGTATTTTTTATATGACTTATATGAAATCAAATGTGACTTGTATTATTATTTTATTGTAGGAAATTTTGTTATGTTGATTTAGTTGATGGGTGAACATCCTTTAAAATTTTACTTTAACTTTCAAAGTTAGTTACAAATTCAATTTCAATTAATAATTATATCAGAGAAAGTTACAAATTCAAGTTCAATTAATAATTATATCAGATAAAGTTACAAAGTCAAGTTCAATTAATAATTATATAAGAATTGTTATAATAATATAAATTTAATAATTATATCAGAGAAAGTTACAAATTCAAGTTAAATTAATAATTATATTAGAGTTGTTATAATAATAATATAAATTTAAATTTTGAAATTAGGATAACTATATCACTTTATTTTTAGTCTCTGTCGTAGGCATAGAGGGACTATAGCGATCTATAATTTGTTGACTTCATATTAGTTTGTCCTTTGACCACAAATATTTTCATATTATTTATTGTTGGAACCACAGAACTGAAAACATCATTTTTTGTATAATAAAAAGTATCATATTTTTCATGATCTGATTGGACAACGGATTGGAGGTCTTATTGTCGGCTTCGCTATTTCCAATGTTATATATGTTGGCATATCCAAAGTATTTGATCGTATATGGTCTTTTTGAATCATATATTTTGTTATGCATTTGTCGAAGGTGGATTAATGCTAGCATTAGTTCAAATGTTTGGTTTAGCATTTTGTGCTAGCTAAATTTATGGTAGTGTTTGATATGTTAGCATATCCAAAGTTTGGCCTTCGAATACATTCTCTAGTGTTCGAACTATTGTTACATAAATTATAATTATTTTTTGGGGATACAACAGAGACCTGCCACATTGCAATTTTTTCTTAAATGTTTACAGAGCATTTCTGACAGACTTAAATGTTTACCTAACAGGCTTGGCAATGTTGAATGTTTACTTAGCAGGCTTGTTACAATACATTTTCTTCCATTTTTTTAATTTATATGCTTCAGCGGCATTGCTGGTTCACTGGTTCATGCTTGCTTTTTGCATCTCCACTGATTTTTTATTTGCATGTTGTTGTTGTTCTTGTTTTCCTACTCGTGTTGTTGTAGTTTGCACATTTGGTATTCTGCAAGCGTGATTAGAACCGCATCATTCCTGGTGGACTGGTTGTTGCTTGCTTCTTTCTTGGCTGTATGTTGTTTATTGTTGTTTGATTCGACTTTGCAGGGTTCGGGTCCTATGGCTGCAATTGGGCCTTTTGGTGCTTCTTAACTGGGTTGTTATTTGCTGCTTATTCTTGTTTACCTAGGGTTTACAATGTTGGGATGTTGTATCCGCAGTTGGATCTCTTGTTACATTCTTTTGCAGTGGACTCTCCATAGAATACTATTAAGATAAAATAACATACAAAAAAATTGCAGTCGATGTAAATTGTATCTCTTATGCATTGGACCAGAGTTTGTCAGCCTGAAACTATATTTCATGCCTAGCGATGTTTTTCCATGGATTATATGTTACTATGGTTTCATAGTTATGAGAGTAAGTTTTGTTGTGCGAGCCATATAGTTGTTCTCTCCCTTTTATTTTCGTCTTGTAAACTGCGTTTCTAGTTTTATACTTTCTCACGTTTCTGTGGTCATTCCGACCGACCGTCGTTTGGTTGCATACTTAGCCAGTTTTATGGACGCGGTTTTATGGATAGGTGCTATTGAACTATGACATCTCATGTTCGATGTATACATCTTGCACCCAGAACTTTCGTTGTCTACAATTCGACCCCGCACTCCTCAAACTCGCAACTATACCTCTGCCTGCGATGAGTTTGTCTATCCTACCTACCTTTCCATACTTAGTCGAGCTTTCAAAGTTTGGATGGTTGACGCCTTTCTGGGTTCAGAAAATTTAAAACCATTTGTCGCTCCCCTCCATCCCTGCTACCTTCTGCCCTTCCCAATAGACATTAATTATGCTTTCAAAAGTCACAACCAACCAAACAGGTTCGAAAAGATTGGCTTTAATAAGCAGAAAGCTCGAGGACATCTCCCATTAAAATGAATAGACAAGTGAATATTATGGGATTTGGTAATTTCTTTTGCCTGCATTTTGAATTTGCAAAAGAAAAAAAACTGGCTCTTTTAGTTTTCTTAAAGGCTTCAGCATAGTCCATAAACATGTCACCCATAGAGGCCTTGACGTCATGTCCCTCTTTAATATTGTGCATATCTTAGATGTCAGATTTGAGATTCTGCTCAGATATGGGAATGTTAATACGTGCTATTAGTCACTATTCAGTGTACATATTCGAAAAGATTGGCATTAATAAGCGAAAATATCGAGAACAACTGTCATTAAAATGAATTAACACAAAATCTATGAAAGATCATCCAACGTTGCTTTTAAATACTTATTGCCATTTCTCTTTATCATCAAAGATTTGTGCTTTAGGGTGCCTTTGTTCTAATGTTTCTAGTCATGGACATGTAAGACAACTTAGAGATGTGATTGAGGCCCAAATGAAAGAAGAGAGACTGGTTTTATGTGACGTGATCTTTGAGTAAAAAAAAATCGTTGTTATCCAACATAAACTCGGAGAGGAGGAAACAAAAAGAACAAGTATCTTCTGGTTGGTGTTCTCCCTGTATTCAATGCTTTGGTTGGTTGAAAAGGCTGCCTAGATATTTGTTTGTTGAACTTCTTTGTTTTCTTGCTGGGAGGTGTAATGGATTTTCAGGTCACATGCAAAATACTTTTTCGTTGAAGTATATAGTTTATTCCAACAACACAAATTTGGCAAGTGTATCAAATTCTGCAGATCGCACAAGAATTTGTCTTCCTCGAGAGAGGCGCACTTACCATGGCTTGCAAAATGGTCTATCTGTGATGTTCATAAATGACGCGAAATATTACTCCATTTGTGAATGTAACCAGAGGCAGGTAACAGAAACTATATGGGTGGATAAAATGACATATTATCACTACAAAACTTTATATTTCAAAGTTTGTTGAGCTACTTCTGGGTGTGATAACCGACTTGATAGAAAGCCATGTTCTTTGTCAAAGTTTGCTCGGTTTCTTCTATATGTAGCTACAGACTCCACATATTTGGCATCACATCCGAACATTCCAGACTTATCTGTGGTCTGCCATATCTTCCACCACTATGACGAAATATATATTCTGATGCGATCTGCAACATTTGATACACTTGCCAGACCTGTGTTGATGCGTTCTGCAGCATTTGATACACTTTCCAGATCTGTGTTGCCCGAAGAATTCATGTACTTCAACAAATTAATATTTTTAAGTTGGGTTAGACGTTCCTTCCAATTTGCTGTAATAAAACAAAGAAGCTCAACATACAAATCTTCAGGTAGGCTTTTAAACCAAACAGATTATCGAATACAGGGAGAATAGCAGTCACAACATACTTGAATTTTTTTCCCGTCCCATAGCTAATGTGACATAAAATGACTCCCTCGACTTTGAAATCGGCCTGAATCGCATTTCTAAGTTGTCTTGAATGTCAATGGTCAGGAACATTGCAAGGAAAGCACCTTAAACCCCATGTTTTCGATGGCAGAGGGAAATGAATACTTCACAAAGAATGGAATTTTGAATAACCATCCATTACAAGCAGGCCATATCTGGAAGAGACAAGCTATTCAAAAAACTGGGGATAGATCTAGTTGGCAGCACCAATTAAGTCCATGACCCAAAATTGATATTCAACTCATTTTTTACGAATAAAGGATTTGATAGTCAAGAAAATTGTCAACAAGTGATACAGGTGGATATCGGTGGCCACCCACCTTTTCCAACTGGCTCAAAACAATTTTCTGGCAATTTTGGCAATTTACTATTTTTAGCAGTTTTAACTTCTGGGGCCATTTTGAGGGCCTAAATGAAGGTTTTTTAGGATCGACCCAACTCAATGATAGTTGAAGGAATTACTGAAGCCCTAAAATGAATCTCCTCGATGATACCTTTCCAACAGGCTATCATACGCCTAAAACGAAGATCGTATGCAAAAGTTATGACCCTGGGACGTTAATGTACTAACTTACCCAAACGGGGCCCACATGACTTTTGGCGCTTCATCTCCTAGGGTTAGGGTTTTGGATGTCTAGGGTTTTTGGCATTCCTGCTTATTGTAAAAAGGCCTTCAGAGCCTCATTTTAATATTCTTCTGGAGAATGAGTGAAGCCGTCACATCTCTTCTCAAAGATAAGCCGCCACCATTCAAACAAGCTTGTTTCTACTGCATTTTACAGTTTCAGCTTATTTTGTTATTGAATAGAAAACCAATTTTACTGTATCTTTGTTATTTTGTATTAAGCACATGTTAATAATCTGTAGTCATTTCATTCTGCTCATAAAATCCTGATCAGTGGTATCAGAGCGGTCTACTCCTTGTCGTCTTAATGCATGTCCCCAACGAGGTCAGAGTACAAAGAGTTGGGTCTCGAGCTTGTTTCTCTTGAGGAAAAAATCTCTCGAACACCCGAGCGACCTCTCATGGCAGGAGAAAAGAAATATGATGGGACAGGAGATCCTTTCAAACTATTGATTGAGGAATCCCTCATGCAACAAAGGAACGAGATGATGGATAGTTTCTTGCAAATCCTTCGGCAGCTACCAACAGGCAATGCATCTTCTTCGAGCGAAGGTGCCACTCCCTTCAAGGTACAAACAAAATTCAATATTCCTATATTTGAAGGTCAAACAGACGCAGATGTTGTAGACAAATTGTTGAATCTACTAGAAGGGTATTTTTCTGTCCATAACTTTTTGGATAAAGAAAAGATTACTTTTGCGCTCCTCAAAGCCATTCCCCATGTCAAAGATTGGTGGGAAACTTTTTGTGAGAAAAAGAAATAGAGGAACCCTCATTATTTATAGTCATGGCCATCTGGGAATCCTTCAGGTATGTATTAAAGAACAATACTACCATGTCGAAAGTTATGATGACGTGTATACCAAATGGACTACACTGCGGCAAGAAAGGGACCAAGCAGTGTCAGATTTCACAAATATCTTCCATACCTTGCGCACCAAGCTGGGTATCAAGGATTCGGAGCGACATCTGGTGCTCAAGTACCACGGTGCTCTGCATAGATACATCTAGACCGAAATGGAATTTCTGGAGATCTCATCCTTGGGTGTGGCCTACCGATATGCCGTCAAAATTGAGCAAAAGCTCAAACAAAAGACGCAGCAATTTGGGCCTGGGAACCCCTCACAACAAAAGCCAGTAAAGGGCAGCACCAACCCACAGAACAAAGGATAGAGAAAATATGGACAGTATCAGGACAACCAGTCCAAGCGGCAAGCAAATAAGGACACCAGAAAGACAAAGAAAGATACTAGGAAGTGGTGCGACTTCCATAAGAGCCCTTGGCATAACACTGTTGACTTCCGCTCAAAGCATTCATTGGTGGTCGAAGTAAAAGCCACTGAATCAGATGCAGATTGTGACTCTAATCCAGAACCAGAAAGGGGAATACGGATAATTGACATGGAACCCAGTGCCACCGTTGCTACCACCAAGCTCCAACTTCGTGAACCAGACGAGCCAGAAGAAGGAGAGCACCTCTTCCATTCACAGATGTGGGTAAAAGGAACCCTGCTGCACTTCATTGTTTATAGTGGTAGCCAGAAGAAACTCATCTCAGTAGAGGTCATCAAGTGGTTAGCCCTGCTGACAATGCTGCACCCACCACCCTACACCATTAGATGGCTTCACCAAGGAAGCGATCTCCGCGTCAGCCAATAGTGTTGACTGTCATACAACATCAAGCCCTTCAAAGATGAGGTATTGTGTGATGTTGCTCCTCTCGAAGTTTGTGATGTTCTTTTGGGCCAACCTTATTTATGGAAACATAATGTTGTATATGAGTCTAGGCCTCATCATGTTATTATTACTTTGAACAGAAAATTGTATAGGATACCTGAGGCAGTCCCAACTAGTGTTATTTCCTTGATCTCTACTAAGAAATGCAAGAAGGTCATCTCTCAGACGAGGAAGTTTGTCTTCTTCGTGATTCATTCTTAGAATAAGCGAAGGATCACAGCCACATCCAAGGTCTCTACAACCAACCTCTCCACACAACAGAAGAAATTAGACAAGGTCATGGAAGAATACTCGGATATCTTCTACTCACCTACAGAGGTACCTCTACACTGCTAGGTCAAGCACCCCATCGATCTGACCCCCGACGCACCACTGCCCAATGGGGAAATCTATCATCTCTCTCATATTAGAGAATGAGGAGATCAAGCAATAGATACAAGAGTTTCTCCACAAGGGGCACATCTGTCCCATCTCATCACCTTGCGGGAGCACAATCGTGCTGGTACAGAACAAAGATGGAACCTGGCGACTCTGCATTGATTACCAAGCTCTGAATAAAATCACAGTCAGAAACCGGTACCCGATTCCCCGAATTGACGACCTCCTTGATCAACTCATGGGGGCCAAATACTTCAGTAAGATTGATCTGAAGTCTAACTACCACCAGGTCCTGATAGAACAGATAGATGTATGGAAGACTGCCTTCAAGTCAAAGGAAGGCCTTTTTGAATGGTTGGTCATGCCCTTTGGTTTGACAAATGTGCCAGCCACTTTCATTAGGTTGATGGATGATATCCTGTAACCATTCACCAATAATTTTGTAGTGGTGTATCTTGATGACATTCTCATTTACAGCAAGACTTGGGCCGAACACTTGCAGCATATTCAGTAGGTTTTGCACACCCTGTGAAAGCACAAGCTATACGCCAACTTGGAAAAATTCTCCTTCGGCATCGATAAGGTCCATTACCTGGGATACATCATTGATCGGCATGGCATACATCTGGACCCAGCCAATATCCAAGTCATCCGTGACTGGCCAGCCCCAACCACACTCATCGAGCTCCGGAGCTTCTTGGGCCTTGCCAATTTCTACCGCAGGTTCATGTTGGGATTCTCCCATATTGCATGGTCCCTCAACCAAATAACCAGGGGTGGTGGTAAGGCGAAATTTACGTGTGGGCGGTCCCAAAAACAAGCGTTCGATGATTTGAAGCAGCGTTTGTGCTCATACCCAGTACTTTCACTCCCATACCTACAACATCCCTTTGAGATCGAGACAGATGCTTCTGACTATGTTGTGGGTGTCGTTCTCACTCAGCATAGCCACCCCGTGGCCTATCATAGTGAGACACTATCAGATGTTGTCCATAAGTACCCTACTTACGACAAAGAAATGTACTCCATTGTGCAAGCCTACCGCCAATGGAGACACTACATTCTTGGGAAGGAGACAGTCATCCACACAAATCATAAGCCACTACAGTTCATGCAGACATAAGGAAAATTACAGAATGACCACCATCAAAAGTGGTCCACATACTTGCAGCAATTCCACCTCAACATCAAGTATAAAACAAGAAGCACCAATCGCATTGTTGATTTCCTCAGTAGACCGCCCATCACGAAACTCACCATGGTGTTAGACTCTTGCAGTCATGAGACCTCTAGATGGCCCCAACTCTACGAGATAGACCCGAACTTCTCCACCACCTACCAAATGTTGGGGGAAAACGTAGTTGTCGATAATTTCCATATTCAGGATGGGTTGTTGTGTCGTCTGGGCCATATCT
>JASDQU010244198.1:307852-317914 GCA_032191745.1 Picea mariana | reverse complement strand
GTACCTCACATACTGGAGTGGTGCAGCATGCGTGAAGGCTTTTTGTTGGTACGTAAACTGGAGTGCGACGGGTGCGGTGCCCTTTGAACATCGTGCATATAAATTAATTTACAGATCTCCAGATATCTTCTCATGCAAATAACGTATCTATTTCGCCAATGTCCCATCTAAAACATTTATTTCCACCATCTTCGAGGTAATTTCAGGTAAAGATTTCAAACACATTTTGTCATTGTCTGCAGCCTCTCGCCTAATTTTCAGCCCATCTCCTTCCACGCACTGGAAACAAGGACCTCGTAGAACCCGTTTCGGGTTTTAGGTGAGGTTTAAAAAACAGAAGTTGGCCATTGATTACGCTCATTTACACGTTCTTCAGTGCATCCAGGACTGGGCGTTGTCCCAGTGGAGCTCCTGCAGAGTGCGGTCCTGACTTACCTCTGCAGCTCCAGCCCTGTTAAGCCTAGGCCTCGCCAGCTTCAGCCCTTTCTTTTAACTAGCAGATAATATGTGAATTTGGTTATGTCAGGGTTGGATAGAAGTAATTACTTAAATCTGTGGATTTAATCATTTTTCATCAGATTTTGGACAAATATTTTTGAGAAAATATAGCTAGAAAAACTTATTGTATAATTAGAGTTTCATCATGATTTAAGTTTCATGTATATTGGAACTTTGTTTTTAAGGGTTTTGTCTTATTTTAAACAGATCCCTTTGAAGTCTAACTTTTTGGATCTTATGAACTTTGACTTTTTCAATGCTATGATCTGGACACGGAATGGAAGATTCCTACACATTTAGTGAACTCCTTATTCTTCCCATAAGATCAATTGAAAAAAATCAGCGTAGATCCATGTTAATCCCAGATATATCAAGTCCAAAAAGGATCGAATCCTTTAAATTGTAATGTTTTTTACTCTTTAAAATAGATTCAGGTTGGTTGATTTATCGGATGGACTCGGAGCCGCTCCTATGTAAGGCCACAACGGCTAGGGTTTAACCTTGGCCGCTAGCTACCCTAGTGCGCGTCGGGCCTACAACCCTCGTCCCTGCCTCCTTCGTCGGCCATGGTGGTGGCCTCATCTATTTCTGCGAGTGCCCCAAGTCATGGGGCCATTTCCTCCAAGTTGGTTTTGGTTTCTCAGTACAGTTTCTCTTTTCGGGATATTTTTCAGTGGGACTTTGCTCCCTCTTCTTCGTCTCTTCTAGTTCAGGGAGCCTCATTCTCTTGTCATTCCCACGGGACAAGACTCTGAGGAAGAGGAAGAGGAAGAGTATTATAGCTCCGTGACTTTGGTCTATTGTTTCAATGGTTTTTGGCCAAAGTTAGCAAATCTCAACAATTGGATCTCGACTGCTTGGATCCCTATCATGTAGCAACTAGTTTTCATTCATCCTTGTGTAAAAGGTTTCTGCAATGTTGAGTTCAACATTTGTTGTAGGTGAATCCCCCTGCAGACAAGTGGATTCCCTCTTGGTCTCTAGACTCCTAAGGCCAAGACAGAAAAGTACATATCTTTCTCCTTCTCTTTCATTTATTAGCAGAGGTGTAACAACATTGAGGAGGATCGGGATCTGATTTTCAACTCAGGTCCGTGGTTTTGGGGAAACTCAGGTTTGTGCATGAAATCCTGGACTCCTTTCAATTCTGCCACTAACATTCTCTCCTCAACCCCAGTTTGGGTCAGACTTCTCGATCTTCCCTTGCACTTTTAGGGTTTACTCTCTCTTGAAGCCATCGGTTCGGCTTTGGGAAAGTTCCACTTCGCAAGTTGTGAAATTACGAGACATAGCACCACTACTTTTTCCCATATCTGCGTGGAAATGGACTTCAATAAAGGGTTCCCAACTGAAGTTATTCTTACTGGTAAAAATTATTCTTGGTCTAGAAGCGCGATTGTAAGAGAGTTTCGTTGTGTTGAAGATCTTGCTTTGAAACATGTCATCTTGCAACCCATTGTCCCAAAGGATCCAAGAAGAATAGAAAGCATAAAAAATCCACTTGGTGGGTTGGATCTAATGACGACCATCAAGTAATCTCAAAAGAGTGCAGAGAGCCTCCTCAAGTTAGTGAAAAGCCTTCTCAGTCAGATCCTCCTATTCAACCAACTCAATTATCTCAAGACCCGTGCCAAGAATCCACTCAGAAGTCGGAGAAAGAGGCATTTGTCCTTCAGGACTTAGGCCAAGGGATTTTGATCCAACAATCTCCTCCGCCATTGGCTTATTGGGCAGATCAGGCTAATGAAGTTGAGGTTCTAGGTAAAAAACAATAGAAGCTTCAACTCAAAACAATCCAAGAATCATAAGCATCCCAAACACCCCAACATCTACAAATGAAGTTTGGACGACAGTCGAAAAGAAGAAGAAATCACATGTAACATCACAGCTAATGGTAACACAAAGTCATGCTCGCAAGTCACTCAAAAAAGCAAGCTCTTCCCCAACAAGTTAATTTAGATGCAGTGTCTCTTCACTTTTATCCTTAGAGTCTTTTTCCCAGTGTATGTCATAAGGTTGTTCTATGTGAAATTTTCATTCGAGTATTTGAAAAAGTCATTTGTAGCCTGTATAGTTGTCTATTTGAGGCCCCTGATTGCCCCTAATTTTCTTAGATTTTGTAAGGCACCATTTTTTTATAATAGAATTCTCTCGATTTTTGTTAAAAAAAAATTGACTGTAATATTATTGTAAATATCATATTTATAGTAATAATATTTAAGCCTAAATATGATATCTCTCCTTTCACTTTTTTTTTGTATAGCAATTTTTATGTTTAAATGTATATGTCAAATCTTTCTCTTTCATGTATAGAGATATTTTTATTTTTATTTGGTTAACATATAGTATTATTATTATTATTTGTTTTAAGTACTATATTTTTTTGAAGCAAATATATGGCATCATCTTTATTATAGTAAACTACAAAATAAATTAAAAGATCGATATTAAAGATCTTCAAAAACTCACAACACCTTGCATGGCCTCTATTGATACAATCTCAAGACCTTGAATTGCAGAAACATCATCAAGTGTGGATAAAACCACAAAACTGAGCATTTTGGATAATCATTGATTTGTAAGRGGGTAAACTCATGCTCCAAAACTTGGACTATTAACCTGTTTATTTAYGTTAAAGGAAAATAAGCTCTTAACTAATCAAAAACAATTTTATGTTATACTCCACAACCAAAAAAATGGTTTCAACCATACACTAATATCCACTAGATACCCACCCAATATTCCTTCTACTGATGTTGATGCAATATAATATCTAAAAACACCTAAWCTTATACATAAACCCTTATTCTAAAATCTAGTTACAATTTAACYTTATACYTATGAAGAAACTCTCAAAAACATACCTTAACCTCTATTAAAACATAAAAAAATCTACTTACATATTTATAATATCAATTTTTAAATAATTTAAACACAAATWTTTCATTAATTAAAGAAATCTTACTTATACCAATAAATTTTGAATTTAAATTTAATTTCTCGTCCAAAACATATATAAAATTACAATATATAAACTTAATTTTTTTTTTAAAGTATGACATAAAAATGTACATTAAGCTTTGAAAAACATGRTATTGTCAAAATAATTAAATATTTTTCATATTAGTTTTTAAAATATTTTCATATTCAATTTTTTATAAATTATAAAATATTTAATAAATATTTTTAATATTAATTTTTTAAATACACTTCATATTCAAGTTTTTTCTTTAAAATATTTAATCAATATTTTTAATATTAATTTTTAAAATACTCTTTATACACAAGTTTTATGTCAATGTAAAATATTCAATTTATTTAAGCATCAATAAATCTTAAATTTGATTATGCAAAACAATTTCTTTAAAATATTTAATATATGTTTTTAATATTTTAAAATACTCTTTTTACACAAATTTTATGTCAATGTAAAATATTCAATTTATTTAAGAATCTTAAATTTGATTATAGAAAAAAAAGGGTAAGATGGTATTATATAAAAAAAAAGAAAAAAAGAAAAAAAACTCACTATAATATATTGAAAATGGTAAAAGGCTTGAGGGTTAGCTTAATGATGTTGGTTAGTTGTTATACTAAATGGTTTTTTTCGCCAGAATCCAAATCTTAGTTTTTGTTGTTCAAAATCCATTTTTGAATGCAGAAATAGATTCAGCAAGCTGAAAAACTCCGAGGGCACTGGGATTATATATAAATAATCACTTAAATCTACGAATCCAATAATTTCTCACCAGATTTCAGACAAGCCTATGGCTTAGCTTAATTGATCTAGAATTAGATACGAATTTTCATGTTTGTTGTTGGTACCAACAGTCTCACTAATTTTGTAAATAACATATTTGAACTCACTAAAAAAAGTTCAATTTTAATAAATGACATGTCTAAACTCTTAAATGAGTATATGATTATGGACTGACATGGTACCAGCAATCTCACTAGTTTCCTAAATAATATATTTGAGCTCTTAAATGAGTATATTGTTATGTACTAACATGGTACCAACAATCTTACTAGCAAAATTCCTCTTATTTTTATGATAAAAGTATATTAAATGCTTGTGAATTATTTCCTTCATGGATGAAAATGAAAATATGTTATGAAGTATTTGATTTTCTTTAATAGAAAAGTGAGTTAGTAAATTGGCTTTTCTCAAAATATCCTCTCATACCAATACCAATGACGACGACATTAACCTAAGGATGTACAAAAGATAATATAACAGATTCTAAACAAGCTCATAACAAAGAAGTATCTTAGCAGCCATGTAAGACCTAATGCAATCACTGTCACTTTTGCTTTCTTGAGTACAGAGTGCTAACTCTACTGCCCCACCTTATGCCACACTATTCCTGAGGCCCGTGAATTATTGCCTCCATGGGTGATCTGCTATAAAACCTATGTTTTTTATTTTCTTTAACAAAAAAGCTAATTACTAATTGGCTTTTCTAAAAATATATCCTCTCAGACTAACCACAAAATGAACCTAGGGATGTACAAAGGATAATATAACAATTTCCACACAAACTCACAACAAAGAAGTATCTTAGTAGCCATGTAGGACCTGGCATCACTGTCACTTTTGCTTCCTTTAAGTACAGATTGCTAGCTCTAATGCCCCGCCTTAAGGCACACTTTTGCTGACGCCTCTTACTCACTGACATGTTCATATCAGGATAAGGTCGGGAATTAAACCCAAGGCCTGCCCTCCACCAAAAGTGTGCTTTACTGGTGAATTACATGACCTGACAGGGACCATTAACAAATTGGTATCTCCAAAAACCAAAATAAGACAGGTTAGGAAATTAAACCCAGGGCCTGACCTCCACCAAAGGCCTGCTTTACCATTGAATGACATGCCCTTTCATGACAGACACCCTTAACAATTTGATATCAGTGTAGATTGCCATCCCCGAGACAGTTTGCAGAAGACCAGTCAAAGCAATCTTTTCACTTCCATAATTATTTTGGTCTAGACCCTGGACAGTCATAAATAACCTGTGGACAACCACTGAGGGAGCCATTACTTTTTGGCGAGCAATAAGCAGTTTGTTATGTAGTATTCAATGCTGCAGTCAGTAGTATATAAGTCAGATCACCTTAATATATATATCGGAGTATATCTAACTGTATATATACCACATGCCGCATCATTGAATGCTGCATAACAGGCTATATATTGCTCGCCTTACTTTTTTATCTCTCACCCAAACCTGAGATCCATCACCGTGACACAATGCAGCGTACCAAACTGATGGTGACAACAAAAAATCAGTGCTGACCATGGGGACCGCTGGGTGGACTTGAACCCAGTCAACCCAGGACCTCCCGGAGTCCTAATGACCAGAGAAGGCTTCGCAGGGGACCTAGCAAAGCAATCTAAATGAAAGCTGATTAACTCTGCCTCTTACATAACAGACTAAGACAGATGAGTACTGTGCATGGATTTTGATTGGACATTAATGTGACATGATATAAAACAGATGGAGCACTGTTATGGATTTTGATTGGGCATTTTATGACAGAATATAAGACAGACAGAGAACTGTGCGCACGGATTTTGATTGGCCTCCCATGTACAGCTCACGAGCTGTGTCCTTCCACATGTATTTCTGTTAGAACCAGTTATTGTTACTTCTCAGACACTTCCATTACTCTTTCTTATGCCCTGCTCAATGTTATTCTGTTCAACAGGAGACATTGTAATTATTTTCTTTCGTTTTAGTTCATCTTTCAGGCCCACAACTTTCAGTGAAAACACAGGGATAATTTTATGTTGAAAGCCTCTTAAAAGATAACAAAGTTTACTCAATCTGTCCTTCCTTGGATAGAAGAGCTACTACGGAGAGAATATATATATATATATATATTTAGCACAACTTCATTTGTAAGAATGGTTTAGAAGACATCACTTATCATCTTTTAAATCAATGTGGACTGTTCTCAAGGAAAAATTAAACTAGAACCTGCCTTAATCAGCCTGCATGTTAACACAATAATCCATACATTTCCTTCATGTTTCAGACCAAGTTATATTAAAATATTAGAATATCATGCACTTAATGGAATTGCCAACACCATTGTCGTTCCACTAGCTACATTGTATGCATGCTCAATTTGCATAAATTAGCAATACATAATATCAAATACATGCCATTTCTTTTGATACCGAGCTCGGCAATGATCAAAAATTTAATGCCACCCATTGATTATGATCAGAGGAACATTAAAGCTTGCAAATGGCATGCGCAAACGACTCTGAATTTTAATACTCCGGCCTAGAGTTAAAAGGTATCCCTCAAAAATGAACTGATCAGAGGCATCTGTCTGATACATAAAACTGATGCGCTAATGGCTTCAGTAACTATATATTAGTCATTGGCAGCACTGCTGCTACCGCTGTCCATGGAGGAAGACTTGAGAGTTACAATGTTATGATGTAAATTAGGAGTGCTGACAACCCTGGATGATGGTCGATGATGCTTCACAAGAGGAACCAAAGATTGCACTACATCTGCCATTAACGGTCTATAATCTGCTTCTGGTTGGACACACATTGCAGCTATTGCTGCAACCTGCAATAAAGAATAGGAAATAAGTTGATCCTRGTTGAGGATTTCGTTCCACATTAATATGACTATCTATCTCCTGTCTACCCTGCTATATGCAAGTAATGGACTTTCTTTAGCTAATCCCCTTGTTTCCCTGGATATTCCAAAGTAAAGTCTGACCTGAATGAGCTCCTTCATGGAGAATTGACCCTCTAACACAGGGTCTATAATCTGAACCAATTTTTCTCTATCTGTAAGCTGAGGCAGAGCCTGAAATTTAAAAAAAGAATGGTAATAATGAAATGCTTGTACTCCAAATTTCTGTTCAAAACAAAGAAGATACAATTTGGCATATATTCTGCAAGTCTAGAAGCAACCATACCCAAGATACAAGGACACCTTGACCAGGCGGCCTTTTCATGTCCACTGGAACTCTTCCAGTTAAGAGTTCCAGTAGTACAACTCCATAGCTGTACACATCTGATTTAGTAGTCAAGTGTCCTGTCAATGCATACCTGCATCCCGCATAAGCAATCGAATGACACAAGTAAATAAAGCAATGTAACAGTAAACAACAAGAGTTCACTGTATATTCTGTGATCCGGACTCTCGAAATAATTCCAATAATTGTACATAGAAGGTTTACAATGGTTTAACCTACACACAAATGACATCAGCAAATCAAGCATTCTAAATAGTAACTGGAAATCTATCAGTTTCTCTATGGACTTCTTGAGAACTAATAATTTTAAAGAACTAGAGGGATTATCTTGGGACCATACCAAACGAAGACTATTTATTAAATTTTACATATAAATCCTCGTGCAATAAGTGCATAAAGGACAAAATTTGAAGGGAAATGAAAGAAATCAAATCTTTGTAATTTGAAGCATTTCTAAAGCATAAAGAGAACTGAGGTCCTGCAATAATTCTCCTGAGTTGAAAAATTGTTTCTGTGATTTATAAAGGCAGTAAAGAAATATGAGACTTCGCTTACTCGGGGGCAACATATCCCTGTGTTCCCAAAACTCGAGTAGAAACATGGCCTCCTACTTTATCAGACCCAAGTTTGGCCAAGCCAAAATCTGAGACTTTGGCATGGTAATTTCTGTCTAGGAGAATATTGCTGCTTTTGAAGTCCCTGTGAATCACAGGAGGATCAATACATTCATGCAAGTATTCAAGTCCTCTTGCCGCATCCAGAGCTATTCTCATTCTGGTCTCCCAATCCAACTTTGGAGGGTTGCTAGGAGAACCTATCAACATAATCCACGGTTACACATCTGCTTTATTAAAAATCACTGCAGGAGAAATTACTAAAAACATTAAGACAAAATTTAGTTGTTATGCTGAATCCAGAACATTACCCATAGCTTATAGATAGAAAAGAAAGTTGCCTTCAAAAGAAAATAACGTAGTAACAAATCAAGGCATTGCAAATATGTTTATGTTTTCTTGCTAACAATCTTATTGGTCTACATAAAATAAGAAAGTGTGGTCAAATGACACTCAATCAAACCTAGGAAAGTGTGGTCAAATGACACTCAATCAAACCTAGGTATTGTCCACATTGCTCTTTCATATCATATGCATTTACCGACTACTGATATGATGTTCAAAACGTGGAGTAATAAAAGTAGCAACGTGCCAAACTCCGCAATATTTGAATTCTTCTCACAAAGAAATCATCAAGGCAATCTGACTTGGAAGGTCGGGCATTTAGTTTTAGGAAGGTTAGATGTTTGAAATCCATGGAAATAGTCTGACTTGGAAGGTGGGGCATTTAGTTTCAGGGCGGTTAGATGTTTGAAATCCATGGAAATAGTCTGACTTGGAAGGTGGGGCATTTAGTTTTAGGGAGGTTAGATGCTTGAAATCCATGGAAATATTTTTGTGCATGTGTGTGAGTACCGAATACCTAAATGCTTCTATCACTGAATTACAACTGGAAATTGGCGTGTTCAAACCTAGGTTAACTTTGGTTCTAAGACAAATAGAAAATAAAAGAAAAACCAACCAGGCATTGCCCACATTGCCATTGTGGGCATCTATGGAAATCCTGAATACCTGTGGCTGTACCTGTCTCAACTCTGGACTGCCCATAGGACACTAAGAGTATGAAACTCTAAACGAAACAGGGGTGTTACCTATTTTCATTTCCAGTTGAGTTAAAATACAGGAACATGGAACAGTTTAAAAAGCCTTTGTATTTCTTTTGACAAATGTGTCGGACCTGCTTTGGCATGCATAGGAGCTTTTACCATCACCCCCTTCCAGATGCTTCGTCGGATTGTTATGTGGAGGGTGATTTCGAGAGTACCCTAGGTTTTCAGGACTTCTAAGAGCAAAATCCTAAGAGACTATGTGATACTCGAAAATGGGCCAGTGCAGAATTGTTGGCAAGAATGAAGGTGGCTAATTAGCATGAAATTAAGTTTTTGTCTGAGCTTCACCAGTTCAAAAAATAAAAAACCTTTTCATGGAGTATAAGATAAAAGCACCAGTTGAGAAAGGTGGCTCCTCACCATCGGAGTAAAGGTGCTCCTGAAGGCTTCCATTGGGCATGAACTCATACACTAAGAGTCTGTGATCGTGGTCTGCACAGTACCCAATCAATGCAAGCAAGTATGGTGAATGGAGACAGCTCAGAACATCAACCTGTTCAAACAAAGAAGCCATAGCACGTCTCAGTCTCAGAGTAAAAAAAAAACATGCACAATCACCACTGGGATTCCAATAAACAATGTACCATCTACAGGTTGGAGGTTTCAGGGGCTTAATGAGTCTTAGAAAATGAAGAATGAAACAAACAAACCTCCACACGAAATTCTTGTTCTCCCTGTTTGCTTGCTTGGTCAAGCTGCTTGATAGCAACCTTACTACCATCCTGCATCACTCCTTTATACACAGAGCCAAAACCTCCATTACCGATAACATTGTTTGAGCTGAAATTACTCGTTGCTGCTTGGAGCTGCTTGAATGTGAAGACTTGTGCTTC
>JASDQU010244198.1:276680-307096 GCA_032191745.1 Picea mariana | reverse complement strand
TGTTTAGTGTCGGAAGAATGGCCCAGGGTGGGGAATAGTCCAGAACAGTCATTCCTTAGGGCAGACTCATTCTCTTCAGGTTACACTTTGTTTAGTGTCGGAGGAATGGCTCAGGGTAAGGAATGGTCCAAACATTTCTCGAGGGCAGACTCATTCTCTCCAGGTTACACTTTGTTTAGTGTCGGAAGAATGACCCAGGGTGAGAAATGGTCCAGGCTCAGAAATCAGAAATAATCCTGCTTCCTTGGTTGAGAAGAATGGGGCTGATAGCCCATTGTTGATATTCTATATTGAGGGTAGACATTCTTTCAGATCTCACAGATATGAGTGAAATATTGTCCTAGATGATTATTGTTGATATTATATACTAAGGGCAGACACTCTTTCAGATCTCACAGACATGAGTGAAAGATTGGCCCAGATGATTCAGTTTTTTATCATAACATTGTTTCTATGCAGGATGCTCTCAGATGTTTGTTATGAAGACTATATGATAGTAGATGAGGACTATTGTGGTGAATATGTTTCACCATTCGCAACCATACGTTGCTGATCAAGTACTTATGTATTACTTGATGTGGTAGTAAACCACTGGATTGTAGTTATGGACTACTATGAATAGACACAGGTGTGTTCTATCCTCGTTCTAATTGCCTTGAAGACTATCAGTAGTTTATTGGAGATAATGATCATTCAGATGAATGATGAACAAAGATTTTCCAGACGGAAAATAGTTTATAGCTTTTACTCCTCTTGTATCACTCTATGGTGAGAGTGACTTATTCAGCATCATATCTAACTACTCAGTTGAAGTATGGTTTCGAGAGATGATGCAGCTGATGATGATGGTGATGCTCATGATATAGTCATGAAATAGTCTAGATGACTATATTGATGCTACCGGGTAAATGGTATATTTTGTGCTCAAGTCCATTACCTGTAAATACCTCTCTAGCTAGGAGGGAGTATTATATTATGGTAACTGCGGGAGGTATTTACCCCCACATGTGAACCTGACGAGAATAGAAGACTCTGGGAAGCAAGAGAAACCCTAATGAGTTGGCTAATAACCCTAAAAGCCTTGTCGACTGAAGAAGATAATTTATATTAGGCTATTAGCCTCCAAGAGAAGAAGTCGGCCAGAAATAATAATAATAATATACTAAACAGACACATACCCAGAAAAAGAAGTCGGCCCCAGCAAAACTGGCAGAACTACTATAAATACAGGGCGCCGGTTCTCATTTGTCACATCTGAGAATTGCAGTTTTCCCAGTTGGTGCGCACTGCAGTTGCAGTCCGGTGCGTAGGTTTGGAGGAGGGTTGCAGGTGCAGCTGCAGTAGCAGCGAGTTCTCAGTATTGGCTTGAATATCTCTTGGCTAGGGTTTCGGACTATCTGATTAGTCTTTTGTGTTGCACTATCCTTGGGGAGAGATGCACTACCCTTTGTTTGGCTATCTAGCCTAGGGTTTGCTTCCGGAAGAATTCTCAGTCAAGGTTAAGGTGCTCGGAGGGAGGCTTCGGCCTGTGGTTGGGTGACGAGGGTATCGTCAATGGTAAAATGAGCACACCATCTTCTATATTCTAATAGTTAACACTAACTAGTGCAAAGTATCTTTTAACATTAGTAAGAACAAAGATGAGATTTTGTGTGATGTGATCCTTTTCGATGCATGTCCCTTGTTGTTGGGAAGATCATGACACTTTAACCATTGTGCGACCATGGCACTTTGACCATTGTGCAAAGCAAAATAGAGGAAGAACATATACACCATCATGAAGGATGGAAGGAAATTCCAATCATTTTCAATGAAAGACAAGGATTTGAGAGAAGTGTTGTCAGTGTCCACAAAGAAATTTTTGCTGAAGTGAATAAGGTAAAGGAAAGTTATATAAGAGTGTGGCAAAAGGTGAGTGCAAAAAAGGAGAACTAGCATGCGAGAGAAAGAGATACCTAATGAGGTAAGAAATATGCTAGATGAATTTCTAGATATTGTAAGTGAGGATTTGTGTAGGACATGAACTTCCACTGAAGTGAAAGATTATGGTCAAGATGAACTTCCACTGAGGCAAAAGATAGTGCAAGAGATGGAATTCCATCGAAGAAACAATTATGCATGAGATAGACTTGGTCCTAGGAGCTATGTTGACGAATCAAGTCACACATAGGATGAATACGATGAAGAGTACATAAGTGAATTAACATGTCAAGGAGTTGTTGACAAGAGGATTGATTAGAGAAATTATGAGTCGATGTGCCATATTGGAATTATTGATAGCAAAGAAGCATGGTAGCTAGAGAATGTGAACTAATTCAAGAGTTCTAACTAAGATTATAGTGAAGTAAATATCCATGTTCCCCATAATAGATGATTTGTTATAGTGAAGTAAATATTTTACTAAGATTGGCATGTAGAATGGATATCATGAATTAAGGATAAGAGAAGGGGATGAATGGAAGACAACACTCAACATAGAATTCATTGTATGGGTGGTTGTAATGTCCCCCACCTCTTGATGAAGAGGTTTGGAGAGACTCAATAGTCTAGTCATCCCCACTAGACTATAGTCTCATGCAGCATGGGAAAAAGTCAGCTAAACTCAATGTTATATTTTGAAGTTGACTTGAAAAGGTAAAAAATAACTCATTGGAAAATTAGGGCGCTTGAGGTTGAGTTAGGAGTTGAACCTAAGGGTTAACTTAACTCAACAAAAGAATAGAAGGAGGTATAAAGGAAAGCCTAGGGCGCACCTCTCACTCATTCTGGATTATTATGCATTTTGCTATTGGGCTCTTGAGCACACAATTTTGAGGGTTTTGAGAATACAAACCCTAGAGAACAACTCAATGGTGAAAGATTCCACTCATCTTGTTCCGAGCTTGGTCTTGAGGATGCAATACTCCTCCCACACCATTCTACAACATTCACAGGTTCCATCACTCATCCAGGAGAGCAACGGGTCGTACCCTTGAGGGTTTCTAGCAAGGGGGCGCATCATTCTTTGGAGAGAAGTTCGATCCAAAGGTCTGAGAGGGAATTTGGATATTTGAGCACTTGGGTTTTCTTTGCAGGTCCTTGATTTATCATTCTAGTGCTTTTGGAGGGAGTTACTCCTAGTTGATTTATTGGAGCATTGAGTTGATTTGGAGAGAAGGAGGGCGATATTGAGATTCAGATCTACCCAGTTTGGAGGGGTTATACTTTAGATCTATTCCTGAAACTTCACCTAGTGTCTTGCAGTGGCCCGATCTATATTTCTATGAAGTTTCAGGGCATTTGGATGGTTCAATCATCAGGGACGAAATATTGAGCTTGATAGTCTTCAGGAGGGCACAATCTTGATTGAGGATTCAACAGCTTCGAGGAGTAGATATTGACATCTGATTTTGAGAATTCACGGAGGGCTTCTACTTGCCCCAGTCTATCATTCTGTGGAGTTTGATGCTATTTGGAGGTCTTCTTCATCTAGGCCAAAATATTGGGTCTTCACAGTCATCCAGGAGAGCGTACTAGCAACCAGGGGGGTTTGGACTTGACCTTGGATTCTTCTTGTATTGATCTTCATTGTATATCCAGCCTTGGGGGCTTGCATCTTCTTATCGGGAGCATTTTGTAGCAGCTCATATCTTCTCTATTTGGAGCTATCTAATGTTATTCCAGATCTGCATCCTTCTTGTATCAGGTTCTTGCTATTTACATCAATAAATGTTAGATCTTGCTATTGGTTCCATATCTTGTGTTATCTTGTATCTTCATTGCTTGTCTTCAGATATAAGCTTAAATAAATGAACTATAAACCCTAAGGCCGAAACTTAAGAGGCCAACCCGCAAATACACACATACAAACAATCAAATCAGTGGTCAGTTAGTGTCCCAAGAAAAAAATTTGGCTTGGGAACATTACAGTGGTATCAGAGCTCTAATCCTCCCATCTTGTGAGGATTAGCGCATGCATAAGTTCAGTGGCATCTATATGGGCAGAAGAAGGAAACAGATAGGTGAGGAAAAGGCCGAAATGGAAGGATCAGGTGAGGACAGTGAGCCACAAATACTAGCGGGGATTGCTAGGGACTTGTAACGTTCCATACAGTTATCACAAAGCAACCGTGTAAATCACCTGCAAGAAAACCAGAAGACAACACGTAGGGGACAAGCCGAAATATCAGAGACCTTGAAGAAGGTAAGTGAAAGCCAATAGATGATATCACAACTCTTGATGGAGATGACTCATAAGGGGAAAGGCCCAGAATCTTATGCCAACAAGGAAACCAGTGGATCTCATGGCGGGAATAGACATCAACAGGAACATGTTCTCTATCATCATTAGGAGGGAATCCATGGAAGGGGAGAACCACATGGATAGACAGGTAGCAGGATCACTCCTAGACCGTACTTGCCTTCATTCATAGATGAACAGTCACAACCCAACAACTTAGATGAGTTTGAGGATCAGTTTGATCAATATGTCAGGGAGTACAACTCACTAAGCCCACCAATTCAAAGATAAATCACATTGGATCAGTTTTGTGGATTGAAATTCAGAAGCAAATCCAGGCCATACCACAGGAACAACTATGAGCTAGAGTGCAGGGATGGAAAAATGGAGATCCCCTACTTTGATGGTTCAGCCAAGATGATTGCTCAAGTGTGGGTAAAAAAACTAGACACTTACCTGTAGCTTAACCCTATGAGAGAGTTGGATGCCATCAAGTTTTCCACCATGTACTTAGATGGCAAAGCTCATGACTGGTGGTACCATGGGTTATCTACGCTTGACCACAATTAGATAGTGACATACACAGAGTTTACTCAGAGGCTCATTGACAGGTTTGACCAGGGGAATCCAGAGCTACATTTCAAGGAACTCACACAACTCAAACAGACAGGATCACCAGAGGTGTATATTGAGGAGTTTCAGAGGCTAGCAGTCATGGTACTTGATGTGTCACAGTCTAGACTCATGATGCTTTTCACAGAGGGTTTGATGGAACCCTTAAAGGGTTGGGTTAAGGCTTTCAAGCCTACCAACTTACAGGATGCCATATGGAGGACTAGAGATCTAGGCCCAACAGCAAAGCCGAAGTTTATGCCTAGACCACCTCTAAACACTGAAGGAAGAGACCAAAGACCTCCAATGAATCCAAGAGGAAGAGATCAAAGGGGGTTTGACAGGGGATGAGGCGAGATGGATGAGAACACTAGAAGAGAACTGAGGAGAAAACAACTATGCTACACATGAAAAGAACCGTGGGACCCATCCCACAAGTGTATGGGCAGTGGCAAAGCTCATTACATTGAAGTGACATCGGATAATGAGGAGGATGAGTATTTCAACCACATCCATAACATAGAAGCATACACCACCAAAACTGGAGAAGAGGAGGCTATAGGTCACGACGGTGCAACAGAAAAGAAGGCTACATTGGAATCTGTCAGTGGGGTACCCAAGTACAACAGCTTCAGGATGAGATGAGTATTACAAGGGAAAAAGGTTTTGGTGCTCATTAATGGGGGTGTTTCTCACAACTTCATTGATTCAACACTGCTACAGATGAGGCACATACCCACAGTGGAATTTGAGGGGTTCAAAGTGGAGGTAGCAGGAGTAAGCACCATGCCTTGTAACAGGTACATTCCAGGGATGAAGCTTACACTGGGTAGGCATGACTTAGCACAAGAATTTTATATGATGGGCCTCCCTGATACAAACATAATACTTGGAGTTTAGTGGCTTAGTACATTAGGACCTATCACCACCAACTACAAGACTATGGAGATGTATTTCACAGAGGAGAGTGGGAGAAAGGTATTTCTCAGAGGCATATCAGGAAACACAACCAAAGTAGTTACAACAAAACGTATGGAGGCCATTTTCAGAAGAGAGAAGATTGTATATGCTGTAGAGTGCAAGATTTCGACACGTGTGGACAAGAAGGGAAAGATTCACTATGCACCAGAGATTCAGAGGATCATTGACAAACATAGCAAAGTGTTTGGACCCATTCCACCTGGAGTGCCACCCGATAGGGGGTTTGAGCATACCATAGAGCTTGAAGAGGGGGAAAAACCAATCATCACCATGCCCTACAAACACCTAAAGAAGTACAAGGACGAGATAGAGAAGGCCATCAAAGAACTGTTAGACATCAGTCACATTAAACCAAGTTCCAATCCCTTTGCATCTTCAGTGGTCTTAGTCAAGAAGAAGGGTGGAACCATGCATATGTGCATTGATTTTAGGCATTAAACAAGAATAATATTTAAAACAAGTACCCCATTCTGAGGATTGATGAGCTATTGGATGAGCTCCATGGGATTGTTTACTTCACCAAGATTGACTTGCGCTCTGGATATCATCAGATCAAAATGAGGGAGCAAGACATCCCCAAAACTGCCTTCAAGTGTCACTACAACCATTATGAATTTCTAGTGATGCCATTTGGGTTGACCAATGCACCAACCACCTTTTATTCATACATGAACCATGTCTTCAACAAACAGTTGAGGAAGCACCTTCTTGTGTTTTTTGATGACTTGTTGGTCTATAGCAAGACTTGGGAGGAGCATCGTCAGCATGTGGAACAAATTTTAACCATCATGGAAGACCAATCTTTGTATGCCAAGGAATCCAAATGTGAATTTGGAATGACAGAGGTCCTCTACCTAGGGCACATCATTGGAGTAAAGGGGGTACAGGTACACCAAGAGAAGATCCAAGCGATACTTGAATGGCCCACACCTAAGACTCTTACAGAGTTGAGGGGGTTTCTCGGCATTTGCGACTATTACAGGAGGTTCGTCAAAGGGTTCTCACAACTTTGTGCACCCTTGAACGATGTGACCAAGAAAGGGGCTTTCATATGGAGTGAAGAGGCACAGTCTATGTTCAACAAGATGAAAGAGGTGATGAGCACATGCCCAGTTTTAGCCTTGCCAGATTTCGGCCAACCCTTCATATTAGAGTGTGATGCATCCGGTGAGGGCATTGAGGTCGTACTGATGCAGAATAAGCATCCCCTTGCCTATGAGAGCCGAAATTTTAGGGGCCCTGAGCTTATTTACACTATTTACGATAAAGAAATGTTTGCTATCATGCACGCCTTGGCAAAATTCAGACAATACTTGGTAGGGGCAAGATTTGTGGTGAGATCAGATCACAACAACCTTAAGTACTTCTTGGAACATAAGGAATTAAATGAGAGGCAGCAGAAGTGGGTCAGCAAGATATAGGCCTATGATTTTGACATTGACTTTTTCAAGGGGAAGAATAATATAGTTGTAGATGCATTATCCAGGAGGCCATCGGTTTATGCCATGACCGATATCTCAGTTGAATGGAAGGCCCACCTCTTGGTAGAATACTCCAAAAATCAGTTCTCTTGTCAGTTGATGGATGGGAAAATACAGGATGATAACTTTAGAGTCATCGATGACATCATCTACTACAAGGGTTGAATCTTCTTGGTTCCTGAGTCAGCCTTCAAGGCCAAGATACTACAGGCATGTCATGACTCACTAGTGGTAGGGCACCAAGGCATTGTCAAAACATACAGATAGGTAAGGGAACAGTTTTCATGGAGGGGTCTCAAAGAGGATGTAGTAAGACACATCAAAGAATGCAATACTTGCCAGGAAAATAAGGATGAGCATACCCATCCCGCTGGACTGTTACAACCTTTACCCATTCCAGAGCACAAATGGGAGAGTACCTCCATGGACTTCATCACATGATTGCCGAGGGCACAGGGGAAAGACTGCATTTTCATGGTGGTGGAAAAGTTAACAAAGTTTGCACACTTCTTCTCCATTGCCACAGACTTCAGCGCAACACAGGTTGTGGATTTGTTCTTCAAGGAGATCTTCAGGCTACACGGGTTGCCCAAGACTATTGTTAGTGACAGGGATAGCCGATTTATGAGCACTTTCTGGCAGGAGATTTTCAGGTTGGTTGGTATGGCCTTGACCCCTAGTACCAGCTACCATCCTCAGACTGATGGGAAAACCGAAATAATCAACAAGTGGGTGGAAGACTACCTAAAAAATTATGTAGCAGGGCAGCAGAAGGCATGGGTTAAGTGGCTACACCTAGGGGAATACTATTACAACACCACTCATCACATGTCCATCGACATGACTCCATTCAGGGCTGTGTACAGTTATGACCCTCTCTCCTTTGTAGAGATTTCTTTTGGTGACAACAGAGCTCCTATGGTACAAGATTGGGTGCAGTAGAGTCAAGACATACTCAGGGAATTGAAAGATCACATGCAAAGGGCACAAAAACAACAAAAATTCCAGGCGGACAAACACAGGGTAGAGCACACATTTGCGGTGGGTGACTTAGTCTACTTAAGGCTCCAACCATATAGGCAGGCTTCTATCAAAAGAAGCGGAGCAGAAAATCTCCAACCCTGGTTTTTTGGACCCTACAGGATCAACAGGAAGGTAGGGGCCATGGCTTATGAACTGGAGCTTCCACAGGGCAGTAGAATTCACAACATCTTCCATGTGTCATGCTTGAAGAGGGCCATCGACCAACACATCACCCCACTGGAGGTACTGCCACCCTTAGATGAAGAGGGGCAGTTGGTACTAATGCCGGAAGAAACATTGGAGGTTCGGGAGAAGAAACTCCGAAGGAGAAGCATCAAGGAATACTTGGTCAAGTGGAAGGATCTACCTGTTGAGGATGCCACGTGGGAGAGTGAACAAGTGATACAGGAGACAGGTTTGGAATTGCTTGTGGGCAAGCAATTTCTAGTAGGGGACACTGTGATGTCCCCCACCTCTTGATGAAGAGGTTTGGAGAGACTCAGTAGTCTAGTCATCCCCACTAGACTATAGTCTCATGCAGCATGGGGAAAAGTCAGCTAAACTCAATGTTATATTTTGAAGTTGACTTGATAAGGTAAAAAGTAACTCACTGGAAGATTAGAGCACTTGAGGTTGAGTTAGGAGTTGAACCTCGGGGTTAACTTAACTCAACAGAAGAATAGAATGAGGTATAAAGGAAAGCCTAGGGCACACCTCTCACTCAGTTTGGATTATTATGCATTTTGTTATTGGGCTCTTGAGCACACAGTTTTGAGGGTTTTGAGAATACAAAACCTAGAGAACAACTCAGTGGTGAAAGATTCCACTCATCTTGTTCCAAGCTTGGTCTCGGGGATGCAATACTCCTCCCACACCATTCTACAACATTCACAGGTTCCATCACTCATCCAGGAGAGCAACAGGCTGTACCCTTGAGGGTTTCCAGCAAGGGGGTGCATCATTCTTTAGAGAGAGGTTCGATATAAAGGTATGAGAGGGCATTTGGAGATTTGAGCACTTGCGTTTTCTTTGCAGGTCCCTAAACTATCATTCTAGTGCTTTTGGAGGGAGTTACTCCTCCTAGTTTATTTATTGGAGCATTGAGTTGATTTGGAGAGAAGGAGGGCAATATTGAGATTCAGATCTACCCAGTTTGGAGGTGTTATACTTCAGATCTATTCATGAAACTTCACCTAGTTCCTTGCAGTGGCCCGATCTATCTTTCTATAAAGTTTCAGGGCATTTGGATGGTTCAATAATGAGGGATGAAATATTGAGCTTGACAGTCTTTAGGAGGGCACAGTCTTGATTGAGGATTCAGCAGTTTGGAGGAGTAGATCTTGGCATCTAAGTTTGAGACTTCAGTTAGGGCTTCTACTTGCCCTGATCTATCATTCTGTGGAGTTTGATTCTATTTGGAGGTCTTCTTTAGCTAGGCCGAAATATTGGGTCTTCACAGTCATCCAGGAGAGTGTACCAACAGCCAGGGGGGTTTGGACTTGACCTTGGATTCTTCTTGTATTGATCTTCATTGTATATCCAGCCTTGGGGGCTTGCATCTTCTTGTCGGGAGCATTTTGTAACAACTCATATCTTCTCTATTTGGAGTTATCTGATGTTATTCCAGATCTGCATCCTTCTTGTATCAGGTTCTTGCTATTTACATCAATAAAGGTCAGATATTGCTATTGGTTCCATATCTTGTGTTATCTTGTATCTTCATTGCTTGTCTTCAGATCTAAGCTTAAATAACCGAACTATAAACCCTAAGGTCGAAACTTAAGAGGCCAACCTGCAAATACACACATACAAACAATCAAATCAGTGGTGAGTTAGTGTTCCAAGCGAAAAAAAATTGGTTTGGGAACATTACAATGGTCATGCCTTCTGTTTTGACTAATGTGTCAAGTACATTTATGAAAATGAGGGCAAAAATGTTGAGATTTTAGATAGGTAGTTTGTCATTGTGTGCTTGGATGATATCTTGATTTACAGTGGTAGCAAAGGTGATCTTCTTTAGCACATGAGGATGGTGTTTGAAGCATTGAATAAAGAGAAGTTGTGAGTTAATTTGAATAAGTATGAGTTATTTAAACAAGAATTGCTATACTTAGCATTTGTGATATCTTGGAAATGACCGAGTATGGACCCCGAGAAGGTGAAGGCTATACTAGATAGGTCAATATCATGCAATGTGCATGAGATAAGGACTTTGCATGGGATTGCTAGTTTTTACGGCATGCTTATTCATGTTATTAGTTGGATGTATGCACCCATGACAAAGTTTATGAATACACAAATATTTTAGTGGAGTGTTGAAGTACATAAGAGTTTTGAGTAGCTAAAGATGACAATGATAGAGGTACCCATGTTGGTGTCCCTATTTTCATAAAATATTCCTTGTAGAGTGTCGCGTGAATGGAGTAGCTATTGGAGTTGTTTTGAGCCAAGAAGGTGGGTCAATAACATTATATATTGAAGCGATCTATGAGGTAAGGAAGAAGTACTATATGTACAATTTGTAATTTTATGCAATCATACAACCATTGAATTAAGAAAAAGTACTCTACAATGTCATATTGACATATCCCATTTTGGTAAATAGGGATAACATAAGTAAAACAAATAACTCCATAACATTATTCCTTTACTTTTTAATCCCCTCAAAGAATAAGATGTGTATGTGGTATTTCATTTTCTCTTTATTCTCTCTAGTTACCAAAATGATATGAGTCAATATGTGATTTAGTGTGTCAAATCACAAGAGAAATATCTTTGTATATCTTGTTGCTATTATAATCCACTTAATTACGTTGTTAGGTGAGGTATCATGTTTTTAGCCCCTCTAGAAAAACTTCCACGGTGTTGTGTTCCCTCTTTATTATATCTATATTTACCTAAATCATGATAAATGGGTAAATGTGTTATAATGAGTTAGCATGTCAAAATACAAGATATATATAATTATGACTAACCCACTACTATTTTAGCCACTTAATTAAATCATTAGGTGAGGTAGTGTGTGAAAGTATAGGGCAAATATTCCAAGCAATTCCTTTCAAGGGATAGCATAAGGAGAAGACATAACTCCACAACACTATCCCACAACTATTAGCCCCTCAAGAAAAGTTCCATGGTGTTGTGTCTCTTCTTTATTCTCTTTACTTACTAAAATAATATGAGTCAATATGTGAGTTAGTGTGCCAATGCACAAGATAGATATCTTTGTCTATCCCAATACTACTATTTATCCCATCGATTTAGGTTGTTAGGTGAGGTAGCACTTGAAAGTATATGATAGATATTCCAGGCAAGTTCTTCCAAACCCCTATGAAAGTATTCAATGGCCCCTATTAGACAGTGTTTCTTTCATGTAAAAAATTAGCCCATATCGATAACTAAGGATATCATAAAGAGAAAACATAACTCCATTAATCACTTGGCAATGAATTGCTTCTACAATTTATTTACTTATCCCATTTTAGTAACTTGGGATAACATATCCATGTCTGTAAGGTAGCTCCGTAGGGAACCCTTTCTAAGACATGTCTAGAATGGCGATAGGGGACAATAATATAATAATGAAGGGTTTGAGAGAGTCGATCAATAGAGAGGGAGTGTAGTGACCCAAGTGAGGGGGGAGAGAGACTCGAGGGAGTGAATGAAAAATGTTGGGAGTGAGTGCAAGAAATGATAACTTATTTATCCATAGTTAGTGGAAGGCATGGAATTTTTTGGAATCATACATGCATTGAAGCATTGGAAACATTATTTGTTTTGTTTTTTTTAATACTGGGGGAATCGAAAACTTGTGGTTCTCGTACTCGCGTGACACGTGGTCGATACCCATCCGCTACCTCTATACCCCCAGGTGCGCCACACATCCTGCAAGCATGGAGCACAAGTAAAGTGGGGTGAGAATCAAACTTGAGACCTCCTTTACATATTTCCTTCCATTTACACAGCACATGCTAATCTATCTACACCCCTGTAGGCGGAAACATTATTTGTTTCCAGAAGAGTTTGCTTGTTTGTTTTAGAGTTGGATTATTTTCTTCAGTGAGGATATCTATTCAAAGCTAGGCAAGCCAATTATACATTCTTGAATGTTGTTGGATTGGGAGTTTAGTAAAGAAGTTGCATGGTGGAGTATTAGCAAGACACTATAGGAGAGAAAAAACTCAAAGCTTTCTTATTGAAAAAAATTACAGGCCCAACTAGAGGAAGGAAGTGAGTAGATATGTTGAAAAATTTAGAGTTTGTTTGGTGTCGAAGGGAGTGAGTCATAATACAAGTTTATACACCTGTTTTTCAATATCAAGGATACCATGGGAAGATATTTCAATGGATTGTGTCTTAGGTTTTCTCAAATGCACAGAGGACATGACTTGTTGTTTCTATAGGTTGATTGGATTTACAAAAGATCATTGATGCAACTTATTGCACAAAGATATTTTTAAAGAAGATTGTGGGGATACATGAATTACTAAAAATAGTTAATTTAAACATTTACAAGTTTCCTGAGTCATTTTAGTAGGGTATTATAGAAGAGATCGGGGACAAATTTGTAGCATAGTTCAACACACAATCCACATACAAACGTATAGATTAATGGTGTGAACATAATTTTAAGGATTCTTCTAAGATGTTTAGCAAGACATAGGTCGAGATTATGGGATACATTTTGGTGTAGAGAGTGTTGTTTATAATAATAGTACTATGAATATATTGATATGACTTTCACCTTTTCTAATGTGTAGGGATTCAATTCGAAGGGTATTATGTATTGGTTGACTTACTTGTTGAGATGAAAAGAAGCGATGGTCTAGGGATTGGTTGAACACATGAGGAAGATACATGTGCAAGTAAGTGATAATCTAAGGAAACGTAGTGTGAGACATAAGAGGAACACAAAATGAAAAGGAGATTCAAGGCATTATGAGAAGGTGATTTGGATTTGGTGCATTTGATTAATGAACATTATCATAAGAAAACTTATCAAATTGAATTTGAGGAAGATTGGACCTTGCAAGAAAAAGAGGAAATCTAGAGATAACACAAATGAAGTGGAGTTGCAAGATGAAATGGACACATCACTAATATTTAATGTGAAATACCTTTATGGTTTTGAACTTTATGACCTAAATGAAGCTCAACAATTCAAGGGTGTCAAAGAAAATTGGATGGATTAGATGTCAAAGAAGCAACAACTAAAAATTGAGAAGATATTGGAGGAAAAAGTGTTCCAAAAGCGAGGTACAATGTATAATTAGCATTTGTTGAAGTGGAGTAATAAGCTACACTATGAGAGTAGGTGGATTTATAGAATGAATGTTAGAGACTTCACAAAGGGAACATTGTGATGGAGTAAGCAAGTGATTATGTACACACAAAGATGAAAAATCATTTTTGCCAATAGAGTTTGATGTAGGAGTATCTAGATGTATTCTAGTAGAAACAAAGTAGATTATAGTCGATGAAGTGAGCACCTATATAGTGTGGTGTGAATGGAGGTGCAAAGAGAACACTAGTAAACAAGAGCAGTGAGCTTAGAAGAATGTGCACATGAAAAAATAGATAGTGTGTGTTACATAAATCTAAGTCCTATGGCTATGGGTAAGGGACACAACAAAGCAATGCCCTAAAATAATTCTCTCATACTCTAATTAGGTAGTTAATTAAAAGTAACTACTTGCAATAAATAAATTTCGGAAGATAGGAAAGAGAACATACTTGAAATCCAACGTTTGAAGTCGATCCCACTCGAGAGATTTTGCTCTAGAACTCCTTCACAACGATCCTCTGAAAATCCTGCAAACAAAGAAGCATGCAACTGCAAATAGGTAGTTATCTGCTAACTAGATATGATCAATTCATTTTGCATAATAGTTTCAAGACAAGATACAAATAATCTCATTAAAAGCATGAATCAACAAAGAGAAATGGACGAGAATGAGAGATCTTATATTAATAACAACATAGAAGTTGGTTACAACCTGTAATCGCTGCGACATGGTCTCGGAACCGGGCTCCAAGTTCCCCCACCCAAGGCTTGAGATGACAAACACCACCTCCAAAGCTTTGTGTTCCAACAGTTCCAACAAAGTAATGGCTTTCTTCCTAACAAGATAAGGGGAAACACAAATCCTGAAAACAATGGTTTTTAAGGGGGAAGGACAATCTCAGAAGCAAGGGGAAATAAGGGCTTGCAGGGCTATAAGGAAAATGCTAGCTTAAGGGTGAATTTCTTTGATATATTTTTCCTCCATATCAAGGCTCTATTTTATACTCCCTTTTGACAGTTGGAGTAGTTATGAATGGGCAATAGGAGGTCGGGAACCCGTCAACGTTGCCCAAAATATTGGGATTTATTATTATTTTGAGCCAATTAAACATGCACGTAGGTTGCTAACTAGCAAGGCACATATGTATGCGAGTTGCTTTAAGGAGAGTTGTGTACATCAAGAAAAATGGGATCTTTTAAGATATTCCTTGGGAGGAAAAGGGGGGTTTCGATCTTGCAAGTAGGGAAAGGGATGTAACTGAGGCCAATGAGTCGTCATGAGCATATGTGGTGTAAAATGACGCTGTAACAGCGTGCACACAGAGGTTGTCATTGAAATATGTAAGGTCATTGAGATGGTGATGATTTCGAACCATGAAATGGGAAATTTGTTATGATGTGGATGTTGAATTTGTTGGTAGCCTATGGGTTGTGAAGAAAGAAGATAATGGATGAAGGATTGTCCATATCGAGTTGGTTCTCAAATGGATGGTCTCGAGGAGGTTGGTTGTGTAATCAGGAAAGTTACAAGGAGGTAAACTCTAGAGATAGAGAGGAAAGAAGAGATTGGTACTCGAGTGATTAGTTCCAAGAAAAAGAGGAGTACAAAGAAGGAAGATTGTTTATCGAAGTAGAGGATATCTGAGTCTAGAAGAATATTTTGCAAAAGTATGCAATGTGCAAAGGAGAATCATGTGTTGGATGTTTGATAGGTAGAAGGAAGTGAAACGTTTCAAGAGAGAGGGGGGGGCATGAACTATGTAAGCTTAATATATTATGTATTGTATATGTACTTATGAATCTATGTGCTAATGAGGATGAGTAGACCTTTATAATAATTTTATTGTGTATTTGAAATTTTGTCTTGTGTGGGATTATTTTTTTTGTTCTTTGCCTCATTGTTGCAATAACTTGTGTAGTCCATAACTTGATTGTTCAAGAGCATTTTGTGTCCATTTCCCTTCCTAACTATAAGACTTGAGAATGGTGAGGAATTAATCATCGAAAAAATTTCCATTGACAAGTTTCTCAACCTCATCTTCAAGGAGTGGGATGCCTTCAATTAGACCTTGGCCTAGTACTTGATTATAGATAAGACATATCGAGGCTTCAACTACCATAACATACAATGCAGGGGAAGAGGGAAAACCCTTCCAGATGCATATAAATAGTTCCACAAACTTTGAATTATCCCTAATGATGGAAAGCTCATTTGAGGCTTTAATGAAGAGAGTTTCTATGATTTAGACAAATAACTAGTTCCCAAAACATAGAACTTTAGACATAGCTTTAATATTAGCTAGTTAATCCATCCATAAGCATTCTCAATGCCAATTTTGATGAAGAAATCATATTGCCTCAAGAGTGCCATACCTTCCAAAATATACGAGTTGACTTCTAATAAACCAAATATGACCACGTTGAACAATCTTATGTAGAATAAACTTTGAGTGAAACACCAACTCCAGGTCACCAACTTTTAAGATGATTCTAATGAGAACTTAGTTGATACTAGCAACCAAGGTTTGTTTTTGTTTTTTAGTTGTTCCCTTATACACTCGTAATAGATAGGACTAAGAAATTCCCATGTTGCTTTGTAGAAGTCACACAAGATCCCATCTAATCTAAGAGACTATGATCATTAGTAATTTCAATTAGAGGTAATGCCATCTTATTAAGAGGTGCATGCTTGCATAATCTTGCTTCTTACTTACAAAGGGGTCAATGCACTATGTCAAGATAAGTTTGCATGTACATTCAAATCCAAGTCTTAAATGATTTCAATAAAAAGTACCTTCTCATTACAAAAAGTTAATTAAATAAAAACATTTGTATTAATAGTTTATTCTAAAAGTTGTGTTACTTAAAATATATGTCGCACAAGGGCATGTCTCCCTAAAAGAAACTTGTGTACCTATTGTTTTGATGTTGTGGGGACTTAGGGACAACTAAGAGAACTATTTGGGGCTTTGTTAGGGATGTGGGCACTTTTTCACTGTACTCAAGACGTTCCAAACAAATTTCAAGAACGTTTTGGGTAGATTTGGGAGACATTTTTGGGCATGTAGTCATTTGCAAATTACAAACTTACACTATTGTGTCCTATGAGTAAATTTATGTCCTATCAGTAAAATTAATTATATGCAATTTATTTCCATGATAAAAAGAATTAAAAAAATTTAATATGATTATCTCTAAGCAAGCTGAAATCATAATACCAAAAATTAATGTTCAAGTGTTGGTACAACTAGCCATATTCAATTGTTGGTACAATTGGATTGTACAAAGGTTTTTGTTTACCCATGTTATGCCTTTAAATGATAAATCTTTGTAAGATCACAAATGCATGTATCTTGAAAAAGGCTAAACTCTTATTGAAAAGAGAATCACTCTTCAATATAAGAGTTAGTTGTATCATGAACAATAAAACAATCGTTTTTTGTGGTGGTTGTGTCCTTGATTTGGCCCAAAATTTGAATAAGGGATCAATGCCATTTTGTGTGCTCGAGTGCCATTAGACTCATGGTGTTTTTCTTGCCAAGCCATTGCTTCATATTACAAGCACAAAGCATCTAAGGATCAATTAACCCCTGCAATTGAAGGTAAATTAATCAGGCATGTTTGATCAAGCACATGCAAAGAATTTTCAAGCAATCAGGTTTTCAATCACATAAGCATTCAATGACAATTCTACATCGAAATTAATTCTAGTTTACATATTCAACTTCACAATAAATATCACTTTTGAGAAATATGCTTGCAATAGTTCATTTTGTAAGTGTGAAATCAAACTTAAGTTGAATTGCATTGTAATTGTTGGGTGCATTCTCAGTTGAACCCGACACCCAATACTTGATTGAGTCATTGTAATTCTAACTCTACATTGAACTAAGTGAGTGATTAAATTGTTTAGAGGGTGGAGTTGCAAGAAGCCTTTTTTTGTAGTCAAGTCTATTGTAATTTAACCTACCTATACAAGGAGACCACATGGCTCAAAGTCTAGAATTATTAGAGTTATTGAACACTCTGATAATCACTACTGAAGAGAACATAGTCGTACTCAACAAAGCAACTCTTCAATCTATTCTAACTTGTTTGCAAGTTTCACAAGCCATTGTATAATTGCTTCAAACTTAGTCACAACTTCTTCATGATGAAATCCAACGAAAGAATCTTTAATATTATGAACTGGTTCTTGTTCAGAAAAATCCACTTTTTGAATGTTATAATGATCAATAGTTAGCACAGGAGAAACTCAGTGAAATAACTTCAGATGCAGTTTCAAATGAAGATGAAGCTTTTCATTAAGAACAAGATCAACACATTATTTCCAATCCCATCATCAGACCTTGTGAATAAATAAGGAACACCGAGCACATAACAAGTATATGATATGAAAAGGAAGGTATCTTTGATATCCCAGATTATTCCAAACCAATCCACTTCCAAAGTGTTGAATTGCTTCAATAAGTTTCAACTTCACTTATTCTAGTTCAACATCATAATGATAAGTGACATCATTGTCATAGAATTGGTCATATGGATTATCAATGTTTTGATCTCCATCCTTGTCAACATTGTGGTAAGAATAATCATTTATTAGACGGATGCTCCAAATGAAACAAACCTGCAAGATTAAAGATTCACTATAGGTGGATCAATCCTTGGAAATGGTCATCAATAGCCAATAAAATATATCAGTATTACCACATAATTCAATTTTTTTAATTGTTTGTGATACAACTAGCTCTTACACTTAGGGCACAATAAACAATTTATTTTTTATGAGAATATTGCAATTCTCTTTTTAATGAGAATTTAATGTTCTCAGATCTCATACATTTTTACCAAAAAACTTACAAAACTTTTATTCAAAGGAAAATCATAGATTTAAAAACCATTTACTAAATTTGGCAACCACTAAGCCATCAACAATTTTGTAGATCCCCATTCTTGTTTACAAGAAATCAAACCAATTAATGTACCATAAAATATTGCTCACTTCAACACCTTGAGGTAGACTGTTGCACTGAATTTCGTTGATTGTTGACCGTGTGAATGGGATCACGTTGCAGATTACTAAAGATGATGTTGGTAATGATGTGTTAATGAAGACGAATTGCTTATTTCCAGTCGTGTTTAAGCAAATTTCAAGAAATTTCATTGATAACATCTCATTGAAGAAGATGTCATTTGAAAAATGAAAAACACCCATTTGAATAATCATGTGGGTGTTCTATTTGCATATGTTATCTCATAAAACAAAAGTTTCTACCATGAGAAAAACACGTTTTTCAGTTGCAGGGACTGTTTTTCATTTTGGGAGAATTTTATCAGCAATATTTTCTCCCTCAAAGCTGGTTTTTTTCATTCAATCTTGAGTTGGATTTGATAGATCTCTAAAAAACCTTTCCAACGCTATACTATATGCTTAATTTGGTTTTATATAGTGGTTGGAATTTGCATTTTAATAGCTACATACCCCACGATTACACAAAATCCATTTCCTGTAGGATAAATATCTTTAAAACATATATGAATATTGAAAATATAAAATACTCTTTGGTGCATGTTTGAATTTAGTTTTCAACGCAACTAAAATCATTAAAAACAAATCAATGTTGAAAGAGAAATCTAAATTTTACCAACATGCACTCTAAAATCAGTAAATTTCCCCTTCAATGATGTATTTTCATTGGATTGCGTGCATTTCCGGTGTTGGTTCTCTCTTCTTCATCGTAGATCTTCTTCATTAGCTTATTGATGGCCTCCCATGGAACACTACATGGAATTTGAATTCCTCACCTTCCATGGAAAACTACCATGGAGACATCAGGGCCTTAAGACTAAAGGAACTTAGATACCATGTTAAGAAATAGAATATCGAGATATGAACAACAATATGACAGAAAATACCTCAAGTCATCTCATATAATATTCACACCAAAGTTACACAAATATAGTACAATAGGTGATGCCACCTCATAGAGAGATTTGCTCTAGATCCCACCACCTTACATGGTGACTAGGCTAAGAAATCTTAACTAATTCATTTAGTCATCAATTGAGGATAAATCACTTATATCCTAAATGAATAATACAATTAAAGATGACATGAAGACTTAGTGATTGCTAAGATAAACCATAGGCTAACACTGACCATATTCAATTATTGGTACAACTAACCATATTAAGAGAAACATGTCATGAGATATTGTAATTGTATCAATAACATAGAAAGTTGGCTCACGTGTTATTGGTCCTTCATATGAGTGAGTATCAATATTTAAACAAACAAGAAATGGAAAAATTCTTTAAAGCACCTCCGATACACTAATCATTCATTGGGCACATTTAGACATTATCATTGGCCTTAATATTAGTTGTCAAAATTTCAATATTCAAATATCTAAAAATGCTTTGAACTATTGTGTGCATAAGTCTCATATCACAATAGACATTAACTAGAACATAAATGTTAAAATGACCTTTGTTGCAGGTGTAGGTGCTTGAATTTCAAAGTCATTAAATATATATGCAATATACTAGTTATGACTTTTATTTTTAATTTTATAGTTCATGTTTATGGTGAATGTTAAAAAATTTAATAATTATTTTCATATTTATTAGTGTGAGAGATTTCCATGTAATTATGCATAAGAAATCTTTGGAAACTTCATCATCTTTGATGGATGGTAACTAAGTTAAATCATCAACATAAACTATATTACGTCTAACCTAACATGGACATCAAATAATAATAAACCACAAATAATCAATCAATAAATTTGACATCAAAACCTCTTATTTTAATTCACAACACTCAACCACTTTACTCTAAAATTTTTAGAGATACAAAAATGTGTTCTAATTTTCTTAAATACTCATCCTCATTTAAAAAAAAAAACATGTCTTAAAAAATGAACCACTTATAATGCTTGAACTATTTAAATTTATTAAAATGATTTAAAAGTTTAATAAATAATTTAGCTTCCAAAAAAAAATCCAATTGTCACCAACTTGCTCATGTTACTATACTATAGTGGCTTATGTGTAATCTCTCTATTATAAGGGACATATGTGTAAACATGTGTAGCCTCATATAAGATGCTTCACTTAAAATTGACTCAAATTTTAAAATTAGTTGACAGCTTGGTTTCCCTCCTCCACATGCATCTTTTTCCTTCTTGTTAGCTTTAAAAGTTCCATTCATTCTTTGTTATAGGCTTTAGAAGTTGAACCAAAGTAGATAATTGTTTAGAGACAAATCATTTATCAAGTCTATACACACCCTTTACCATCTTTAGATTATGTTGCTTAAAACACGGGCTTGCCATTAATAGGTGCTAGTTTAGTGTGATGTGTAAACGTGTTTTTACTTAATTCTTTGGTTGACAACTATTTTATATATATTACTCTTCTTTGTTATTTATATATATTAATTGATTTTTATATTAAGATCATTATTACTCTTCTTTGTTATTTATATATTTTAATTGATTTTTATATTAAGATCATTTTTGGTTTAGGTAAAATTTTGTTTTAAATTTTGAAATTTTTAATATTTTTAAAATAAATCAAAACTTTTAAAAATAAAATTTTATAATAAAAAAAATTAATTAATTAAATAAAATTATAATTTTCAACAAATTTTATATTAATTTAAAATTTCAAAAAAATGAAAATACTTAATTATTAACTTATTCTATTAAAGAATGTGATACTTTAAAAACAAAAATGTGATACTTAAAAAAAAAAATGTGATACCTTTAAAACAATTTTTTTTTTAAATAGAAAAACATATAACCAAATAAAGAAATTATAATGTAATACCTAAAACTTAAAAAAATCTAAAAAAAATAAAATTAAAATACTTAATTATTAAGTTATTCCTTATAAACAATGTGGTACCTTAAAAACAAAAATGTGATACCTTAAAAACAAAAAAATTATAGAAAAACATATAACCAAATAAAGGTGATACCATAATGCCACCTAAATCACTAGAGTTGATGGTATGAAAGTTGGAGCATGTGCTCATCAACAAATGAATGATGTATAAGGTGCAGGGAATAAGTAGAGTTGAAACATGGGTCTTCAACGACACGATTTGGCGTGGCTTTTGATATGTATTTTAAATCATATAAATCATCCTAAGCAAGTTTTAAGTTGTTTGTAATGTTAAATTTAAATCTTAGTGGTAAAGAAGTGAATACGAGAGAATGGTCAATGAATGGAGTGATAATTTCAAAAGAGAATATAAACAATGGCGATGCATATGTAGGGTGTAAGTCACTTACCTATTTTAATAATAATGTGAAAGTATTATAAAAAAAAATTCAAACTAATGTGAAAGTATTATAAAAAAAATTTCCAATTATAAAGTTTGAGGAAAATTCTCGAGTAGAAGTCATTACAATAATATACTCGTTAAGAGTTCAACATGTCACTTGCAGAAATTGAACACTATGAGTGGGGAGGATAATAATTATTCCTCCCAACCACCAACCACCAAGCTAAACCCAATTCACTTAAGTATTGTAAATTTATTAATAATGGTTTATTAATAATGTGTAGTTAATATAGTTTTATCATAGTTAAAGTTTTATTATTTGTATGTTTATGTTTGTGGAATAACTTTATTAATAGTGGGTAATTAATATAGATTTGCTATAGTTAAAGTTTTACTATTGATATGTTTATGTGTGTGGATATGCATTAGTGCATGTAATAATTATTAGAGCTAGGTGTAACTGTTATGTAATTTTAACAAAATAGATATTGTTCTTAACGACTTATTAAATGAAGATAACTAAATTGAATTGAGTAAGTAGTTCTCGATAATATATAATCT
Organism: Picea mariana; assembly: GCA_032191745.1. NCBI lineage: Eukaryota > Viridiplantae > Streptophyta > Pinopsida > Pinales > Pinaceae > Picea > Picea mariana. Next base: position 284,642 of record JASDQU010244198.1, on the reverse strand, counting down.
CCCAAACTAAAAGTTGAATGTACTAACCTCACTATGATAAGAGAGAGCTAGTTCATTTTTATTGTTATAACTCACGAAAATATTCTCCTAGCTTTAGAAAAGCATCCTCATAGTAAACTATCAAGTTGTCCAATTGTCACTCTTGCAATTGAGATAGATTTCATTCCTCCCTATTATGTATCTATTATTTATTAAGCCTTAATATTGTGGAGACACACTTCTTATCATTGAGTCAAGTGCTTTGCTTATGAAGTTAACATCACGAAAATCTTTTTTTGATATACATAAAGTTAAACCCACATTAACATGATACAAATACCCACTTCTCTTAACATGAAGGGAGAAAGCTTTGAACCTTACGCTTTTCTCATGCGAGAGCAATGACTTTACTAATTGTGTAAATAAATTAAAGAAATATTTTCCTTGTCGTTACAATAATTAATTGGGCAATCTTTACACATCCTTTTTCAATCTATACTTTTTCCAAAAAGAAAATTGCTCAATTATTTTTCAATCTTTACACATCCTTTTTCAATCTATACTTGTTAGGACACTTAAAACATAACAACTCCCTTCCAAATGTAGGAACTACCCACAATTATCTTGTAGGTACTAAGAAGCAGCACATTGAATTCCATTACATCCATAAACATTGAGGAAAGGTCTTATCTTAATCTACACACTAAAGGTTGAATTGTGTACTCTATAAGAAGAATTGATGATTGTAGCAACTTTAACTCGACATACATTTACTTTTGAAACAATCCATGGCATTCTCCTTGAACATTATCATACTAGATTGGCATTCACCAATTTAAACACATAATCTTTACACATAACAACAACCACAAGAATCAATTCTCATCATATACATAATATTAACATAATTACTTATCTAATAGTGAATCACTTGGGGAAAATAACTTCCTAAGAGTGTTTTTTATTCCATCCATAGTCATCGGTTCATGTAGGTGCCACCCCCAAGTTGAACAATGAAACAACAAGGGTGAATTTGGTAGCTTGAGAAGTTAAACACAACCCCAACCTAGTCTGCAACATAATTAGGTATTCCTAGTTCAAGATATGCACTCCAATCACCTCAACTAGCTCTTGACATTGCAAACACCTTTTCCTTCCAACACAATACTACACAAGCACCCCCTTTCCAACGCAACACTACAAAAGCATGCCCCTTCCCTACTAAACAATTCTTCAGGGAATCCAATCTACCCACTATCTCTGTGTAGGTAAATTTCCAATACTATTTATCTCACTAGGAGTCTCGATAATGGTTTAGCAATAAGGGCAACACTATCCCCAACTCCATGGCTCTTCACAATGCCATGTTTCTCACAATCAACATAGATTTCCCAATGCATTTCTTGACATCAACATGCCAATTAAAGGAAATGAAGAAATTAGACCTCCTTATTCTTCCCAAGAATGGTCAAAAAGAATAAATGGTGGATAATAGTTCATCCTAGTTCATAATTGTTCAACCATTTTTATAATGGAGGAGAATTGTCCTGCGAATGGTCAAAAACAATAAATGGTGGATAATAGTTCATCCTAGTTCATAATTGTTCAACCTTTTTATAATGGAGGAGAATTGTTTTGCATTGCATACATAGCATGGTCTAAAATAACCTTCCAACTGGTGAAAAATGTTCCCAAGGCTCAATTCAAACCTTTAGTTAGAATTCTCTTATGTGCCCATGTGAGGTCATTGCATGCATGCCCAAGCAAGGCTAAAAGCCTTCTTAAGGAAAAGAAAAATGCCAAGAAGAAGGCAATGAAGCATTCTTTTCCCCAAGAGATTTGTTAAATTTGCAATATGTTATGCTCTTCCATGCAATCAATACATAATATGTGAATTATGTATTGGAATGCTTAATTGGAGGATTGGATGGAAATCATCGTGTAATTCATATGTGAATTATGTATTGGAATGCTTAGTTGGAGGATTGGATGGAAATCATCGTGTAATTCATACATGTAGTTAAATATTTGTTGTAGTAATTTAGGAAATTGTTGTGCATACACGTTTATTTTTGTTGCAAATGTTGATTCTATATATGTATGTGTATGTAAAAATCATACATGGGGTTGTTGAAGTTGAAATGGACTCATGGTTGGGAAATCCCTAATTGGGAATGAAGATGAAATTTTAACAAATTCCCCCACTAACCAAAGGAAGCATCTCTTCGTATGCCATAGTGTGGTTTTCACTACTTAGTACATACATGCTTCCAATTAGCACATACATGCGACACAATTTCCAATTTCAAAACTTAGTACAATGACATTGATGCATTTCACATTTGATAGAATATCCTTTGGTTAAGTAGCTACCACTAGGAGTTGTTATTTCTCCAAGTTTGCTCAAGACTTGCACCTAACCACAAGCACACATTGCATAAACAACCCATGAGATATTCCCCATGCATTTCTTGACATCAACATGCCAATTAAAGGAAATGAAGAAATTAGACCTCCTTATTCTTCTCAAGAATGGTCAAAAAGAATAAATGGTGGATAATAGTTCATTCTAGTTCATAATTGTTCAACGATTTTTATAATGGAGGAGAATTGTCCTGCAAATGGTCAAAAAGAATAAATGGTGGATAATAGTTCATCCTAGTTCATAATTGTTCAACCCTTTTTATAATGGAGGAAAATTGTCCTGCATTGCATAAATAGCATGGTCTAAAATAATTTTCCAACTGGTGAAAAATGTTCCCAAGGCTCAATTCGAACCTTTAGTTAGAATGCTCTTACGTGCCCATGTGAGGTCATTGCATGCATGCCCAAGCAAGGCTAAAAGCCTTCTTAAGGAAAAGAAAAATGCCAAGAAGAAGGCAATGAATTGTAATTATATCTATGTAGAATACTTTTATTTGCAATATGTTATGTTCTTCCATGCAATCAATACATAATATGTGAATTATGTATTGGAATGCTTAATTGGAGGATTGGATGGAAATCATCTTGTAATTCATATGTGAATTATGTATTGGAATGCTTAATTGGAGGATTGGATGGAAATCATCGTGTAATTCATACATGTAGTTAAATATTTGTAGTAATTTAGGAAATTGTTGTGCATACACGTTTATTTTTGTTGCAAATTTTGATTCTATATATGTATGTGTATGTAAAAATCATACATGGGGTTGTTGAAGTTGAAATGGACTCATGGTTGGGAAATCCCTAATTGGGAATGAAGATGAAATTTTAACAAATTTCCCCACTATCCAAAGGAAACATCTCTTTGTATGCCATAGTGTGGTTTTCGCTACTTAGTAACCACCAACTATGTATCCTAATTCAACTATTATATATATATGCTTCCAATTAGCACATACATGCGACACAATTTCCAATTTCAAAACTTAGTACAATGACATTGATGCATTTCATATTTGATAGAATATCCTTTGGTTAAGTAGCTACCACTAGGGGTTGTTATTTCTCCAAGTTTGCTCAAGACTTGCACCTAACCACAAGCACACATTGCGCAAACAACCCACAAGGAAAACACATATCACTATGAAAAATTAAACCTTAGTGAGAGAAACAACGACACCTCACTCTCATCATTAAGAAAACCCTCATCGACCATGATATAAAAATATCATAAATAACCCTGTACGTGGACTTTCCATTGGTGCTTTTAATATCAAACTCTTTTTTTCCAAGGAAAAAATCTAGTAATTTTATTTATGAGAAAGGAACAAAATTAGTCATATAAGCCATTATCTTTTAGCACGCTAAAGCCTAAAGCATGAGTCCAAAAGAACTACCAAAAAAGATACAAAAGCTATAATTTGTTACAAAAAATAAAGCAACAAGATACCATGTAAAAGTTCATTATATACATCAAAAGGATTGCTTTTATACTTAGCTTTCAAGAGGCATTGTCAAATAATCAAAGTGTCGTGAAGAGGTAAGATTAAATCAGAAAGTAAGCCATGAGTCATGAATACATTCTAAGAGACCATCCTGGGATTTTTCCTTGACTTTCCATATGCCTTGGTCCAATGCCAATCCATCCTTTGAGAGTATGTCCACTTCTTGATTTGTGTGCATGTACATATGATCAAAAGTTACGTGTGAGAAATTATTCAACATGTGTTTGATATTCTGGAATAATGGGAGTAGTGTATATTTTTGGAGCATGTAATCCCCTTTTATCCATTTGATGACCATCAAGGAGTCTCCATAGATGTGCAAATGATTCAAGCCTTTTTCATGTGCTAGATGAAGATTGAGTTTAAGTGTCATTAACTCATAGAAATATTGGTCTCAATTCCAATGCTAGCTGAAAAAGAGATAGAGTGATCATTTGAGATATGAATAACTCCACCTTCCCCTCCATGAGAGGGGGGGGTCCCCCCTGAGAAGCCCCATCAAAAAAATCCCATGGCACATCCTTTTGGATTTGGGTCTCTTGAAGAGAGGTTGGTGCAAAGTGTTTGGCACCAAGAGGAAAGGCTAAAAATATGGTGATTCTTTGGGAAACACATTGCAAAGGAATGGTTACCTTATCCTAAAAAATAGAGTGATTTCGTGCGATTCAAATGCCCCCATGCAACCGTAAGAGGAGAGCCTTATAGTTCTTAGAATTCGGGTTGCTCAGCCAAGATTTTAATGTTGCATCAATGGTGTCTCCTTTCCGAGCACAAGAGAGACATGTTTCTTTCTGTATCTCAACCCAGACTTCTAGAGAGAATTTGCAGCTTATAAAAAGATGATAATTTGTTTCCAAATCTTGTCGACAAAGACAACATCTACCGGGGCCCTGAAAGTTCCTTCGTTTCAATTTGTCCCAGGTAAGTGCCTTATTATGCAACAATAACCACATGAAGAGTTTGGTCTTAGTTGGGATTTAAACTTCCAAAGTGTTTTTATCCACCACAGTTGAGGATCAACTCTGTTTTCTTGGGCGAGTACCTTGTATCTGAACCATGGTACATAATCTCCTGTGGGTTTTGGGGACCAAATGAGTTGATCTTCCTCATTCGTAAAAGGAAAAAATGTGTTTTGCAGAGCTTTGATATAACTAATCCAAAAGGGAGCATGTTCCTCAGAGATTTCTAGTTCTTGCCATGGTATCCACCATACCTAACGATTGACATAATCCTTCCTCGTGACTTGACTTAGATAGTAGAAAACTCCCTCATTTAGGGCCTAGACCAAATTGTTAAGGAGGATGTGGTTTTCATTGCATCCAATCCAAGGATCTTTTCCTAAAAGAAACTTGTTTCCATTCCCAATTCTCCATATCAACCACTTATTGATTAGGGGGAAGGTGTTTAATATGGTTTTATAAATGACAAAACCATTTTGTAATTTTTTTGTATGCTTCTCGATCCAATCCACCTCTGAGTCCTCAAGGAAGTAATTTGATTTGATGAATTGAGCCCAAAGGCATATCCCTTGTATCATCCTCCACACATTTTTTTATGCCAAAGCTTTTGAAAAAAGAAATATGTTTTTTAATCTGCATCCCCCCAAGGCTTTGGGGTTGGCAAGAGTCCTCTAGGATGTTAATACCAAACACTTCTTTTCAGCACTCCCTGACCAAAGGAATCAAAAGGAAAGTTGCCTTATTTTACCCATGAAACCTTTAGGAATCCAATCCAAGGAGGTCCAGTAGACCAAAATGGCTTATAGAATAGCCTTGACAAGGACCAATCTCCTTGCTCTAGAGACCCATTTGTTGCACCGAGAATTTACCATTTTTCCAGTTTTGTTGGAAGCCATAACCAGTCTTTAATTTGACAATCGTTTTCTATGAGTGAGAAGCCTAGGTACTTTAAACTAGAACCTATCTCCCCCACCTGAAAAGAAAGTAATTGTGAGAATTGATCTTTTTCCATATAATTGAGTCCCGGGGTTATAAGGGAAGATTTATCTTTATTAATAATCATTCTACACAAAAAATATTCAAGGGATCATTTAAATGTTCCAGTGATCTACGAGCACCTTCTTAGAAGATTAAACTAATACCAAACTCTTATGATTGTCTAGATAAAATATTAATATCAAATAGTTTTATATCTATAATTCCACATATAATATTTTATTATTTAATCAACATTGTTTTACAATTACAACTTAGCTATACACATTTATTTATTATCAACAATTTTTTAATAAACATAGACATTAATATTAATTTATTATCAACATTTTTTGAAACTTTATTATAATAATAATAATCTATTTTTAAGGTCGCAGCCAAGAAAGACACCAAATTGGTGTATGAGGCCCCCTTGTTTGTGTGACAACGAACCCCCTTCGCACAACGATTTGACTGTTAAAAACTATGGAGGTATACATACCCTACACCCCTCTGGATTTGAACCTATGAACTCCAAGGAGGAAACACATGTTCATAACCATGTATATGTAGCCCTTAACACTAAGTTATTGTCGAATTTTGCTTTTCAATTTTGTGCAATGTTGTAATTATTTTTGGGAATCAACTCAAAATGTAACGTAGTCTTTTGGATGTTGGTTGCAAGTTTTTATTTTTAATTTTATCAACATTTTTTTAATAGTGGAGATGAGAATTATTTAACTAACAAAAGGTTCAACATTAAGTATGAAGAGTATTTTTTTTTAATGTAATAAATATAATTTGTTTTTTGAATATTAAGAGTGTATATATGAAAGTGAATTGGATTTAGCTTGGGTAATTAAGAGGAAAAATTGTTATCTTCTCCACTTAAATTCAAATCCCACTTGTGACATGTTTGCCCCTTGTGGGTTGACTGTGGTTAGCAAGGGGTCAACAATCTCACTCATGCTTGAAAGTGGAATGAGATGTTTCCAAACATCCCACGTATTTAGATTTTTCATTACTAGATTTTGTTAAGTTATCAAAAGAAGAGGGTGGTATGCTTCCCAGTTAGATGGCTCCAACTTATATGGGTAATGGGTGATGTTTTATATCTATAGAGGTTAATGAAGCCATTATTATTATTATTATGTTATGAAGGAAAACCTCATAGGAAAACTTGTGGGAAGTTCCTCGCAATCTCAGATGGTACTTAGTGCAAACTCGTTAGTGTCGACTACAATGTTTGACCCGACAGGGAGTCGGAGCTTCAATGAGGTAAGCAATAGAGGTGGTCATCCTAGGTAATTGACCCAAATACTACTTGCATGAAACTCAAAGCACTCAACCACTTGAGCTAGCACACTTGGCTGACAATGAAACCATTATTATACACATGAACTTACAATTATGATATATGGATTTACTTGGGTTATTTGGAAGTTCTTCTTGATGTATTGTGCAACTTGTCATAATAATACTTTTATCCATTGAGCTTCACATCTATATTTTGTATACAAGAATGGTTCTATTGAATTTTTTCTTTTCTTTTCTTTCTAGAGAAAAAAGTTGTATTATTTTTATTCCACACTTGAAGCAAAATGAAAGTGCACCAATAAGACATGGTAAGCATAATGTCCATCTCATAGTTTAACAAATATCTATTGAAAATAAACCAGGATCACATTTCGTAAAAAAAATAATCAAAGATTAAGGTTAGCAATGAATTGGTTTTCATTGGTTTTAAAGCACATAATTTTCCCAAATCAAAATAGATCTAAACATGTGATCTACATTTCAAATGAACCTGATATAATAGGGTTGTGAAACATCAAGCTTCTATTTAGAAGAAAATATGCTCGAGGGAAGAGTGAGACTTTCTCCATTCGTATGTGCAAATACCACAAGAACCTCAACTTCTGATTCCATTGCACTCTTAAATGTGTCATCAATAATATCTTGGAATAGAAGATCACGATTGGAGAAATTAGACTTCTTCCACTCTCCACAAATTCCAAAATACCTTTATCAATTCTCAACTTGAGAAGAATGAACAAGTGTTTCAAGTTCTACTAAATTATTTGAACCTCAACCCATATATATATATATATATATAT
>JASDQU010244198.1:248429-276421 GCA_032191745.1 Picea mariana | reverse complement strand
CTCTGGATTTGAACTTGTGACCTCTTAGGAGGAAACACATGTTCTTAACCATTAGGCCCACTCAGGCTGTATATATATATATATATATATATATATATATATATATTAAAAATGATGAGTAACACTTGATTTGATCTTTCCATTAAATATACTTAATGAAAGAGAGAAAATATTTTTTACTACCCACCTCACTTAGTCTTTCCTCCCAACTTTATTTTGAAGTTATTTTACCTTATTATTTCATGACTTCTCATTCTCGTTGCCTCCATTTTGGTTATTATGTTTTTTCAATTTGTATTTGATCCTGTCACTCTTTTATTCTATTTGTTAACGTTATTTTTCACTTGCATTGTTTTTAAGTGATTCATTGGTTATTTTTAACCACCTATTTTCCCCTTAAACATGACATTTAATAAGCTTATTAGTCCCTGCCGTAGGCATAGAGCGACTATAGCGATCGATACATCGTTGACTTTATATTAGTTTGTCCTTTGACCGCAAATATTTCCATATTATCTATTGTTGGAACATGGGAACTGAAAACATCGATTTTTATATAATAATAAAAAAAGTACCATATTTTTCATGATCTGATTGGACAACGGATTGAAGGTCTTATTGTCGGCTTCGCTATTCCCAATTTTATATATGTTGTCATATCCAAAGTATTTGATCGTATATTGTCTTTTTGAATCATATCTTTTGTTATGCATTTGTCGAAGGTGGATTAATGCTAGCATTAATTCGAATGTTTGGTTTAGCATTTTATGCTAGGTAAATTTATGGCAATGTTTGATATGTTGGCATATCCAAAGTTTGGACTTCCAATACATTCTCTGGTGTTCGAACTATTGTTACAAAAAATATAATATTTTTTTTGGGATACGTCAGAGACCTGCCACATTGCATTTATTTCTTAAATGTTTACAGAGCATTTCTGACAGAGTTAAATGTTTACCTAACATGCTTGGTAGCGTTGAATGCTTACTTAACAGGCTTGTTACAATACATTTTCTTCCGTTTTTTAAACTTATATTCTTCAGCGGCATTGTTGGTTCACTAGTTCATGCTTGTTTTTTGCATCTCCATTGATTTCTTATTTGCATGTTGTTGTTGTTCTTGCTTGCCTGTTTGTGTTGTTGCAGTTTACACATTTGGGTTTCTGCAATTGCAATTGGAACTATGTCATTCCTGGTGGGGTGGTCGTTGCTTGCTTCTTTTTTCGATGTATGTTGTTTCTTGTTGTTTGATTCGACTTTGCAGGGCTCCGGTCCTGCGCATGCAGTTGGGCCTTTTGGTGCTTCTTACCTGGGTTGTTATTTCCTAGTTGTTCTTGTTTGCTTAGGGTTTGCAATGTTGGGATGCTGCATCCGCAGTTGGATCTCTTGTTACATTTTTTTGCACTGGGGTCTGCATAGAATACTATTAAGATAAAATAACATACTTAAAAATTGCAGTCGATGTAAATTGCATCTCTTATGCATTGAACCAGAGCTTGTCGGCCTCAAACTATATTTCATAGTTGACGATGCTTTTTCCATGGATTATGTGTTGCTATGGGTTCATAGTTATGAGAGTAGGTTTTGCTGTGTGAGCGATATAGTTGTTCTCTCCCTTTTATTTTCCTCTTGTAAACTGCATTTCTGGCTCTATAGTTTCTCGCCTTTCTGTGGTCATTTCGACCGACCGTCGTTCGGTTTCATACTTATCCAGTTTTATGGACATGGCTTCGCGGATAGGTTCTATTGAACTATGACAGGTCGTGTTCGGTGTATACATCTTTTACCCAGAACTGTTGTGCCTTAAAATTCGACCTGACACTCCTCGAACACGCAACCGTGCCTCTGCCTGTAATGAGTTTGTCTATTCTACCTAGCTTTCCATACTTAGTCGACTTTTGAAAGTTTAGCGGGTTGACGATTTTGCGAGTTCAGAAAATTTAAAACCATTTGTCGCTCCCCTCCATCCCCTCTACCTTCTTCCCTTCCCAATAGATATTAATTATGCTTTCAAAAGTTACAACCGACCAGACAGGTTCGAAAAGATGGGCTTTAATAACTTGAAAGCTCGAGGACATCTCCCATTAAAATGAATAGACAGGCGAATATTATGGGATCTGGTAATTTCTTTTGCCTGCATTTTGAATTTGCAAAAATAATAAAAAAAAAATTGTGGTCTTTTAGTTTTCTTAAAAGCTTCAGCATAGTGCACGAGCGTGTCACCCACAAAGGCCTTGACATCATGTTGTCCCTCTTTAATATTGTGGATATCTTAGATGTCAGATTTGAGAATCTTCTCGGATATGGGAATTTTAATATGTGCTATTAGTCACTATTCAGCGTACATATTCGAAAAGTTTGGCATTAATAAGCAAAAATATCGAGAACCTCTGTCATTAAAACGAATTAACACAAAATCTACGGAAGATCATCTAGCGTTGTTTTTAAATACTTATTGTTATTTCTCTCTATCTTCAAACAGTTGCGCTTTAGGGTGCCTTCGTTCTAATGTTCCTGGTCATGGACATGTAAGACAACTTAGAGATGTGATTGAGGCCTGGATGAAAGAAGAGAGACTGCTTTTATGTGACGTGAGATTTGAGTAAAAAAAAAACTCTGTTATACAAGAGATACTCAGAGAGGAGGGAAAAAAAAAGAAACAAGTATGTTCTGGTTGGTGTTCTCCCTGTGTTCGATGCTTTGGTTGGTTGAAAAGGATGCCTGGAGATTTGCTTGTTGAACTTCTTTGTTTTCTTGCTGGGAGTTGTAATGGATTTTCAAGACACGTGCAAAATATTTCTTCGTTGAAGTATATAGCTTCTTCCAACAACACAAATTTGGCAAGTGTATCGAATTCTGCAGATCCCACAAGAATTTGTCTTCCTCGTGGGCAACGCATTTACAATGGCTTGCAAAATGGCATGTCATGTTCGTAAATGATGCAAAATATTACTCTGTTTGAGAATGTAACCAAAGGCGGGTAGCATAAATTGTATGGGTGGATAAAACAACATATTATCACTACAAAAGTTTCTACTTCAAAGTTTGATGAGCTACATGTGGGTCTGGTAACCGACTTGATAAAAAACAATGTCCTTTGTCAAACTTTGTTCGGTTTCCTCTGGATGTAGTTGCAGACTCCACATATTTGGCTTTACCTCCGAACATTCCAGACCTTTCTGTGGGCCGCCATACCTGCCACCGCTATGAGGAAAGATATATTCTGATGCGATCTAGAACATTTGATACATTTTCCAGACCTGTGCTGATGCGTTCTGCAGCATTTGATACATTTTCCAGAACTGTGCTGCCCGAAGAAGTATGTACCTCAACATATTTTCATTTTGCAGTTGGGTTCGACATTTCTTCCAATTTACTGCAATAAAGCAAAGAAGTTCAACATACAAATCTTCAGGAAGGCTTTTCAACCAAACAGATGATCGAATACAGGGAGAATACCAATCAAAACATACTTGAATTTTTTCCCTTGCCATAGCTATTGTGACATAAAACGACTCCGTCCACTTTGAAATCGGGCTGGATCGCATTTCTAAGTTGTCTCGGATGTCAAGGGTCAGGAACATTGCAAGGAAATCACCTTAAACCCCAAGTTTTTTATGGCAGAGAGAAATTAATACTTGACAAAGAATGGAATGTTGAATAACCAGCCATTGCAAGCAGACCATATCTGGAAGAGACAAGCTATTCAAAAAACTGGGATAGATGTAGTTGGCAACATCGATTAAGTACAAAACCTGAAATTGATATTCAACTCATTTTTTACGAATAAAGGGTTTGAACGTCAAGAAAACTGTCAAGAATCTTCATCAATGTACATATGTTTTATTGGTCAGCAGCAGGGCAAATCGCAATCTTTGTGGCAAATAGCCTCAGCTATATTTTGTAACCCATCTTATTTGAATATAGAATAATTCTGGTTTATTTTTGAATAGTATTTTCCAATATCTGTTATTTGTTTTAATTTTATTTTGTACCTTCTTCCCCTGTGTCGTTAAACATGGACGACAAGCTTTTCTTTCTCCTGCCTAGTACTTCAATTTAAATAAAGCCTGCTCTATTCGTTGCTTACATTTTACATTTAAGAATTGTTTTTCATAAGCCATACTTATGTGGCACTGGCCCTGTATGTAAAGAAAGAAATTGGAGCACTCGTCGTGCTTCGATTCTTCGGGTCCTATAAATAGAATGAATTAATGAGTTACAACAAGGTGGATCAAGTGTTGACGCAATGTTGTTGTTCCGTATGTTGGATATATTACAGCTTCTTCTATTTGATAATATCCGTGCATATATACTAATATCAGTACTATTGGAATAAAATACAAAAAACTTCCTCCTCGACAAAGCTTAGGCAATTATGTTTGGGTTTGCGGTATTAAACAACTATGTTCCTTGTTCCGTCATATACATCTTGCAGCGAAAGAGCTTCCTTGATCTGCAATTTATGATTTAACTACTGATAACTCGGCAGGCGTTCGAAAAGCTTTGCATTAATAAAGAAACAACTAAAGCTATCTTAATTACTTAAATCACACCAAATTTTGATTACATTTAATTTAATTTAGATATTGATGTTTATGGAGAGTCGACATTTGCTCATGTCATTGCAATGAATACAAATTGAATATATGATAAGGAGTTTATTTCATTGAAGCCACAATGGAAATTCATGTTTCTTGTTGCGCTATATACATCTTTTACTCAAAGTTTTCGTGGTTTCAATGAAATTTGCGAACCGAAGAGCATCATGTAAATTGGAAGATCATTTGCATTTGAAACAGAAACAATCCATTAATATATATTAGTATGAATATTATTCAGATAAATATGAAAACTTTCTCCATTAATACATATTAGTATGAATACTATTGAAATAAATATCAAACCTTTCTTTGGCCAATACTTAGCCAGTTATGTGGCCACCAGGCCCCGGGTTCGCGGTACCCAACACCTATGTCCCCTATTCCATCATATACATCTTGCAGCCAAAGAACTTCAGTGATCTGCAGTTTATGCTTTTACTAGTGAGAACCCAGCAGGGGTTTGAAAACATTGCCATTAATAAACGGAAAAAAAAAAAGGTTTTTCCACTGTCAGATACTTAAGCCTTTTCCCCTTTTCCTTTTCCCGTCCATTGTGGCTTTCTGGTTTTATACTTAGTCATCTTTCTATGATGGGAAGTTGCAAGGTTGGCAGACTGACATATCTTCATCTCCATCTGTATCTTCACATGACGAATCCGACCGACCATTGTTCCTTTCCATACCTAGGCAATTTTATGGCCACGGTTGCTGGGTTGGCACATATGAACTGGCCTTTTCTTCTTCCCACTCGTTATCTCTTTCTGGATATATACTTAGTCTCCTTTCCATGGTATCCGGTTCCAGAGTTGGAGGACTAACGTGTCTTCATCTCCATCTATATCCTCACAGAATGGATCCGTCCAACCGTTGTTCCTTTTCATACTTAGCCAATTTTATGGTCGTCGTTGCGGGGTCGGCGCTTACGAACTCGGCTGTTTATTGTTCCGTTATATACATCTTCCACTCAAAACATCCTTGATCTACAATTCCACCGTGGGTTCCTCATATACATTAATTTCGTTCAAAGTATATGTTTCTGCCTTCCATCCCCAACAACTTCGTGTCCTTCCTGATATACATCAACAATGCTCTTACTAGTGACAACTAGACACAATGGCATGAAAGATACTTATGTGATCTGCAATTTATGCCTTCACTGGTGAGAACTCAGCAGGGGTTCGAAATCATTTGCATTAATAATCAAACATTAGATGTTCTTCTGCGACATACTTAGTCCTTTTTCCCTTGTCTTCTTCCTGTGTATTATAGCTTTCTAGTTATATACTTAGTCGTGTTTCTATTATCACGGGTTCCAACGTTCGTTGGTTGACATATCTTCATCTCCATCTATATCATTGCATGGCGAATTGCATCGCCCACTGTTCCTTTTCATACTTACTGAATTTTATGCTCGCAGTTGCCGAGTTGGCGTAATTGAACTCTGTTGCTTTTTGTTCCGTGATATGCATCTTCCACTCAAAATTTCCGTGATCTACAATTCCACTACGAACTCCTCCGTCCTTTTTCCCTTTTTTTCTTCCCGTGTATTATGGGACTATAAAGTATGGATATGATATTTTATAGAGCATGTACTGATTGCGCACCCATACCTAGCCACATTTTGGATTACGGGTTCTCGGGCGAGCGGGGTTAAAATTGGGCCTCCATTGTTCTATGCACTACAAATAGCACTCAGAATTCCGCGATATACAAATTGACAAGCGAACCTGCGGACTAGCTGACTCAACATTGCACTTCTATTGGATTCTAACATCGTCCGCTCTTCCGTGTTATAGATTATGCATTCAAATGTTCGGAGCGATACAGATTAATCACATGACAAATCCGACCGACCGTTGTTGCTTTCCATACTTTGCCAATTTTAAGGGCGCGGTTGCCGGATTGGCGGTTTTGAACTCTGCTTCTTGTTCCATGATGTACATCTTGCACTCAAAACTTCCGTGATCTACAATTCTACCGCAAACTCCTCGAACTCGCAAGCTTCACTCTACCACGGTTCACAAATGTTTCAGAGTATCTCTCATTGTCTTCCATCCCCACTAACTTCTTGTCCTTCCTAATATACATTGGTTATGCTCTTACTAGTGAGTCTTACTAGTGACAACTGCACACACTGATACGAAATAGTTCGCATCCAGCCCTCCACAATATAGAAATTGACTACCGGGTTCCGACATCGTCCCCTCTTCCATGTTACAGATTATGCATTCAAATGTTCCAAATGATACAATTTGATCGTCGGGACCTCGCCTCTCTGGGGAGACCTTGTGACCCTATTTTGGATCCTCCTATTCACGGGTCGTGGTTTCCTTCCTGATATACATGAACAATACTCTTACTAGTGACAACTGGATACAGTTGCACGAAAGATACTTCTGTGATCTGCAATTTATGCCTTAACTGGTGAGAGCTCAACAGGGGTTCGAAAGCATTTGCATTAATAATCAAACACTAGATGTTCTTCCGTGAGATACTTAGTCATTTTTCCCTTCTCTTCTTCCCGTCTATTATCGCTTTCTAGTCATATACTTAGTCGCGTCTCTATGATCACAGTTTCCAACATTGGCGGGTTGACATATCTTCATATCCATCTATATCCTCACATGGCAAATTGGACCGCCCACTGTTCCTTTTCATACTTAGTGAATTTTATGCCCACGGTTGTCGAGTTGGCGCAATTGAACTCTACTGCTTTTTGTTCCATGATATCCATCTTCCACTCAAAATTTATGTGATCTACAATTCCACTGCAGAGGGCTCCGTGCTTTTTCTGTTTTTTTCTTCCCGTGTATTATGGGACTATAAAGTATGGACATGATATTTTATAGAGCATGTATGGATAGCACATTCCATACCTAGCCACATTTTGGATTGCGGGTTCTCGGGCGGGCGGGCTCAAAATTGAGCCTCCATTGTTCCGTGCTCTACAAATATCAGTCATAATTCCACGATATACAAATTGACAAGCGGACCTGCGGACTAGCTGACTCAACATTGCACTTCTATTTTTCTTTGCCCTCCAAACAACGCTCCCAGTTCTGCAATATACAAATTGACAAATGGAGTCCAGGGGTGGCGGGGTGGAGATTGCCATTGTTTACAGATGGTAATTCCTATCAAGTATCTAAAAAATTATTTTCAATACTAAATTAGCTCTTAGTAATGACAACTGGACACAGAGGTGCGAAACAGTTGGCATCACACCCTCTGCAATATACAAATTGACTACCGGATTCCGACATCGTCCGCTCTTCTGTGTTACAGATTATGCATTTAAAAGTTCGGAGCGATACAATTTGAACGTCGCGGCCTCATGTTTTCTGCAGAGACCTTGTCAGCCTGTTTTGGATCCTCCTGTTGTCAGGTTCACGAAATGTCCAACTCTTGGATATTGTTCTGTGTTACAAATTATGCATTCAAGTGTTTCAAAGTATCTATGCTTGCCTTCCATCCTCACTAACTTCCTCTTGTTCCTAATATAAATTGGTTGTGTTGTTATTAGTGATAACTGAACACAATGGTACGAAACAGTTGGCATCCGGCCCTCCGCAATATACAAATTGACTACTAGGTTCACATCTTGTACTCAAAATTTTCGTGATCTACAATTCCACCGCGGACTCCTTGGTCCTTTTCCCCTTTTCTTCTTCTCGTGTATTATGGCTCTCTGGTTATATACTTAGTCGCCTTTCTATGCTCGCAGGTTCCAGCGTTGGTGGGCTGACATTTCTTTATCTCCATCTATATAATCAAATGACGAATCCGACTGACCATTGTTGCTTTCCATACTTAGCCAATTTTAAGGTCGCGGTTGCCGGGTTGGCGGTTTTGAACTCTGCTTCTTGTTCTGTGATGTACATCTTGCACTCAAAACTTCCGTGATCTACAATTCTACCGCGGACTCCTCGAACTCGCAAGATTCACTCTACCACGGTTCACAAACGTTTCAAAGTATCTTTCACTATCTTCCATCCCCACTAACTTCTTGTCCTTCCTAATATACATTGGTTATGCTCTTACTAGTGGGTCTTACTAGTGACAACTGCATTCGGGACCTCGCGTCTCCTGGGGAGACCTTGTGACCCTATTTTGGATCCTCCTGTTCACAGGTTCACAAAATCTCCAATTCTTAGTCACCGTTTCAGGTTGGTGCATTCGAATTCTGCTACTTCTTGTTCCGTGATATATATATTTCACTCAAAATTTCCATGATTTACAATTCGACCGCGGACTCCTTGGTCATTTTTCCCTTTTCTTCTTCCCTTGTATTATCGCTTTGTGGTTATATACTTAGTCGCCTTTCTATGATCGCAGGTTCCAGTGTTGGTGGGTTGACATATTTTTATCTCCATCTATATAATCACATGACGAATCCGACCAACCGATGTTGCTTTCCATAGTCAGCCAATTTTATGGGCATGGTTGCCGGGTTGGCAGTTTCGAACTCTACTTCTTCTTGTTGCGTCATCTACATCTTGCACTCAAAAATTCTGCGATCTACAATTCCAGCGCAGACAAGTATGGACATGATATTTTATATAGCATGTATAGATTGGGCATTCCATACCTAGCGTCAATTTGGATAGCGGGTTCTCGGGCGGACGGGCTCAAAATTGGGCCTCCATTGTTCTGTGCCCTACAAATAGCACCCAGAATTCTGCGATATACAAATTGACAAGCGGACCTGCAGACTGGCTAACTCAACATTTCACTTCTATTGTTCCGTGTCCTCCAAACAACGCTCCCAGTTCCGCGATATATAAATTGACACACGGAGTGCAGGGATGGCGGGGTGGAGATTGCCATTGTTTACGGAAGCTAATCCCTATGAAGTATCTAACAGTATGTAAAAAATTATTTTTAATACTAAATTAGCTCTTAGTAGTGACAACTGGACACAGAGGTATGAAACAGTTGGCATCACACCCTCCGCAATATACAAATTGACTACCGAACTCCAACATCATTCGCTCTTCCGTGTTACAGATTATGCATTCAAATGTTCTGAGCAATACAATTTGAACGTCGGGCCTCACGTCTTCTGCACACACCTTGTCAGCCTATTTTGGATCCTCCTGTTGTCGAGTTCACGAAATGTCCAACTCTTGGATACTATTTCGAGTTGGCACCAAGCTTCGTTGTACCACAGTTCACAAATGTTTCAAAGTATCTGTCGTTGCCTTCCATCCTCACTAAGTTCCTCTCGTTCCTAATATATATTGGTTGTGCTCTTACTAGTGACAACTGAACACAATGGTATGAAACAATTGGCATCCGACCCTCCGCAATATACAAATTGACTACCGGGTTCACATCTTGTACTCGAATTTTTTGTGATTTACAATTCCACCGTGAACTCCTTAGTCCTTTTTCCCTTTTCTTCTTCCCGTGTATTATGGCTCTCTGGTTATATACTTAGTCACCTTTCTATGATCGCGGATTCCAGCTTTGGCAGGATGACATCTTTATCTCCATCTATATAATCACACGATGAATTCGGTCAACCGCTATTGCTTTCCATACTTAGCCAATTTTATGGTCGCGGTTGTCGGGTTGGCAATTTCGAACTTTGCTTCTTCTTGTTTTGTGATGTACATCTTGCACTCAAAACTTCCATGA
Organism: Picea mariana; assembly: GCA_032191745.1. NCBI lineage: Eukaryota > Viridiplantae > Streptophyta > Pinopsida > Pinales > Pinaceae > Picea > Picea mariana. Next base: position 266,178 of record JASDQU010244198.1, on the reverse strand, counting down.
TCTACAATTATACCATGCACTCCTCGAACTCGCAAGCTTCACTCTACCACGGTTCAAAAATGTCCTTCCTAATATACATTGGTTATGCTCTTACTAGTGACTCTTACAAGTGACAACTGCACACACTAATACGAAACAGTTCACATCCATCCCTTCGCAATATAAAATTGACTACCGGGTTCTGACATCGTCCCCTCTTCCATGTTACAGATTATGCATTCAAATGGTAGCTTCCAGCATTGGCGGGTCGACATATCTTTATCTCTATCTATATAATCAAACGATGAATCTGACCGACCGTTGTTGCTTTCCATACTTAGCCAATTTTATGGCCACAGTTGTCGGGTTGGCGGTTTCGAACTCTGCTTCTTGTTGCGTCGTGTACATGTTTCACTCAAACTTTCGTGATCTACAATTCCAACGCTGGGTTGTCCTACCATACCCTCTTTGTTGTTACACATATTGCACTCAAAAAAGTTATGAGACATACAATTTGACCCTCATGCCCTCACCTTCAACGGTTGTACCTTGTAACCCTATTTTGAAGATGTTTTTTCCCATGCCCGTGACCTCCGTACTTTCTTACTATGCAATTAGAAACCTTTCATGCTAACAGTTGACCATCTAGGAACTGTCAACATTGTCATTAATGGGCGAAACACTCGAGGCGATCTCCCATTATTACGCATTGAACCAAGATGTCCAGAGAGTTATTTTGTCACTTTCGATTGTTCATCTTGAACACGCGTCGTTGTGTTGGCCCGCTCAAGAAATCTACAATGCTTAATTGCTCATTGCAATATCTTCCATGTTCGCATTTCTATGTATGCAATTACTAGTGTTTAATGTTAACAACGCATCATGCAACCACCATCCAAATTATCATTAATGAATGAAAGTCTCAAGGACATCTCCCATTCACATGCTTTGGACCAAGATTTGCGCAGGGTTATATTATCCCCTCCAACTTTTCGTTTCATTCATCGTCTGGAAAAAATAAATGTTCTTGTAGACTTATGGCTGCAGGTCGACAGCATTTTTGTGGAGATACAGTAAATATGTTCGGACATCAGGACCAAAACTTCCAGTGGTCCAGGGCATACTTTTATTATTCATCCCATTTCATGCAGAACGAAGTGATTTGGACATCCAGAATCGCTCGTGCAGGCTGCATCCCTGAGGTTTTTTATTGTAAAGAGGTGGTCTCTTGGTGCACCGAAAAATATATTCCAGGCCAAAGAATTATTCCACTGCGCGACCATTCTCTTGTTTCTTTGTCACCTCAGGTCTTCCGCGAGATGTTAAAATTGACGGAGCCAACATTGACATTCAGAGGACAATACTGCAAGCAATTTCTAGAAAAACATGATAACAGGTTGGACATCTTAGCCTATTTCCTCGAAGACTCGACAACAGTTCCTGAAGATATCACAAGGTTGCAGGTAAGTTCCTTTAGAAATCCATTCCGGGAAATTGCTTGGTTGTTTACAAGAATAACGGGACAGGCATCCACGGCAACCATTTCCCACATAATTATTTATATTTTGTATTTCACAGTCAAGGAACAATACATTTTTTATTGGGGGAAGCTAATTTCCATTGAGCTTTGTTCCTAGTTGTCACGATTCAAAGAATCAAATAAATTTTATATGTCATCCTACTTGATTTTCGCAATAGTGCATTGTTGTTCATTTCCAAAATTTTCTCTTTCCAATAAAATAAATTGTGGATTTGACCCAGTAACATTCTGGTACGAGGCCCTGTGGAGGCACAAGGCCTCCCATTGTTTTTATGAAGTTTTTAATGGCTTTGTCTTAGTTTTCAAAGATTTATTGTTAGGCAAGGATGCTCTATGGATGTCTAGCTAGGCAACCAAGTTTTTGAACAGGAAGGGCACACTTGAACAAAAGGAAAAAATCACAGTGTCCTCATGGTCTTTGGATCTAAGGAAAATCCTGCTTTCCTTCCATGCCACATCACGGACAAGATGTTTGTTGCAGAAATAGCAAGGCAATACAACCAGTGGTTGCACTTTTTCCATGACAAGAAAAAAAAAATAGTTCATTCCTCTGCCCTGGAAAGTCAGAGACTTCGTGTGCAGAAACATCAATAAGATTGACGATTTTGTCGCCCATTTCAAGAAATGGAACCTAAATTATGTTGAAAGACTAAAAGGGTTCGACCCTAATGGGATTTTTCGAGAACATCTACTGGCAGTTGGCTTTAACAAATCTTTTATCCATAGACCTGACCCAAGACAGGCACAGTGTCGACAACAATCATGCTTCTGCAGATTATGATGCAGAGACATTGCAAAGCGTTATTGAATTGTACAGACAACATGGAAAAGTATCTGGTGAGAAGATTACCCAGTCCCCCACCGGCACTCCCAAGAACACGACATCACAGAGCATTGCTTCGATGGGTCACCTCAATAAGAAATCAACCCAGAAATATTCCAACGGAGGAAAAGACAAGAACCCTCCTCGCACAAAAATTGATAGTTCTCACAAATTTCCAGTGACAAAGAAGAGAAAAAACAATGCAGGGTAGGCGGAGGAACTCGAAATTGAAAGTGAACAGCTGCAACTTGAATTTGAAACTGATCACATGTAGAAATTTGGGTCGTCCACGATGCAAATATCTGAGACCGAAATTTTTGATGAAGATGAATCCTTTGTATTCCAGAGCGTTGTTTTTTACAGCCAATCTAAAAGTATGGTCATTGAAAAGATAGATGTAACAAATAGGAAAGGAAAATCTCGCACAGACATTAACTTTAGGAAAATGTGGTCGTCTCAAATCTCCTCATTTCACCAAGTAACCAGTGAAATTCTAAAGGATTGCATTGGAGGAATTGAGACGGAAAATGACAGACTGAAAGATCACCTCAACGAATTTGAGCGGGCTTTCATTGCAACTACAGAATTTGCCAGTCCTTTAGCAAAAATCATGCCTGCTACCACTATAGCGATGATGAAAGTGTCATCTTCCCTCCTTGCATGCTCTAGAGCCCTTATAGAGAATAAAATCAACAAAAGAATGCAGCTAGTTACTGAAGCCTGGGAAACATCACAAAATTTAGTTTCCTTCGGAAAGAAGGCAAATGATTTCCTGGAACATTTGGAGGCGAATTTAAAAAATGATCAGAATTTTTGTGAAGAGGTGCTGACCCATTTTGCCAACTATGTTGTCAACACATCGGAACTGAAAAGAAGACAAGAGAAACTCCCCTCCCCAAAGCGGGCCAAAAAAGTAAAAGCATGTTGGCAAAAGAAAGTTAACAACCTAGAGCTCATTGTCAAATCATGTAAACAAGCCATATCCAAAAAGGAATATTTATTCACAATCCTGATCCAAATAGACTTAGCCTGAAGTACCAATGAGGTTCAAGACCCAAACTTAATTCTCAAATCCTTGTCAATGACCAAAGAGGCCTTCCAAGAACAAGTTGATATTTTAAAGGGGTTGTCTTTCGAAAAGTTTTACAGAATACTTGAACATCATCTAGATGAGCACGAGCGTTGGGTACTAGACTATGTAGCACACAATGAAGAAATTTAACAGAGTCTGCATAGTATTTCAATGGATCTAAGGAAATTAGAAAACGACCTTTATGACATAGAAGTCTGGGATGAAATCAACATCTCCCCCATGAAAAGCTACATCGAAGAATGGTTCCAACAGAGAATGGGCAGCCTCGTCTAGGAAGGGCAACAACCGGTCGATGAGACTCCACTGACCATCGACGACAGCAACAAAAACGCATCGACTTCATAGTAAGTCTATACTGGCATCTTGTTTTCTTTATCAATCCAGTTTAAGTCTATACTGTCATCTTGTTTTCTTTATCAATCCACTTATGACCTCTTTAAATATAAAACTGTAACCAAACACTCATTACTTCCAATTTCTTCTTTTCAGGTCTTCCTCTCTACCATCGCGCACTTCTTCTTTCGACATTCCTACTTCTTGTACTTATTTATTTTTATGGTCCATGGGAGCCCCAATCCCAATCGATATGACAAACGCATTTAAATTTTCAGAAATATGTAACAGACATTATTAATTTTTTATAACTTCTAAAGAAAATTGATTCGGGAATGCTTTGTTCCAAAGAAAACTAACTCGGGTCCGCTACATTTCTTGTGTCCTATTGTATGCTAATTTTTCTATCTTGCACGACGTTCTTACTATTCTATTGTATGGAACTTTTTGGGTGTCCAGGAACCTATACTTTGATAAATTTCTCTTTTTCTTGTGTCTAGAAGCCTTTGCCTTCAAGCAAACTAATTCGGGAATGATAATTTTTTTGTGTTTTTCTCCACGAACCTATGTAACAGACGTTATTACTATTCTATTGTATGCTTTTAAATGTTTATGTAATTTCTAGAGATATGTAACAGACATTATTTATTTTTGATAAATTTCTATAGTCCGCTTGTCAATTTGTATTTCGTGGAACTCTCGGTGCTATTTGTAGAGCATGGAACAATAGAGGCCCAATTTTCAGCCCGAGAACCCGCGATCCAAAAAGTAGCCTACTATGGAATGACGGCTCCGTGCATGCTCTATAAAATCTCATCCCCATACTTTATAAAAGTACATATTTCGTATGTATAAAACTAAATATCTGCTTTATAAAATTACATATTTTCTATGTATAATTTATGTTGTCCAGGAACCTATAATTTGATAAATTTCAATTTATTTTGTGTCCAGGAGCCCTTGTTTTAAAGATAACTAATTCAGGGATGCGAATTTCTTTGTATTTTTTTCCTGGAACCTATGTAACAGACGGTACTACTATTTTTTTGTGTTTCTCTCCACGGACGTATGTAAAACGTATGGAAAGAAAACTACTTCGGGAATGCTAAAAAAAAATTGTCCAAGAACCTTTTAAATGTTTATAATTTTTTATATATTTCAGGAAGAACTAATTCGGGAATACTATGCTTTGCATGCAAACCACATGTATTTCAACTTGCTAGCCACTTGTTTGTACTCGGTCGCATTTACTCCCATCCCAACCTTGCAGGGACTACGCTGCCATGCAGCACTTGTTAGAGAATGTAACTATTGAATTTATATACATGTTACTTGGGCTTCCTTTTCCCATGGTCTTCACCTTAGGATGGCCTTTCACTTGAACAACATTTTTACAATTAGGGGATAAGCTTATTATCTTCCCTGAGTACACTTGATGTCATTAGTTGCATGGTTTCACAATCTTTCTTTATTAATTTAGGGTTTATTATCATTATCCTCGGGTTGAGTTTGGTGAATGTGTTGTATAGGAGGATAAGTTAAATGAGTTATGCCATCAATAATAGGTTGAATTTAAGGAGTGTTTAAAAAAAAATAGGTGCTCCATATATTATGAGATTTATGGAAGATATTTTTGTATGTATGTGATTCTAGGGGCCTCTCTCCAATTTTGTTCCATTTCCTAATAAAAAATGTATAGCTCTTCACATGCGTGAGGTGTGATTCTTAGACTACAAATGTCATGAGATTTCATTAGACCCCGCCTTGTTAGGATAATTACCCCTTTCAATGCACTTTAGAGCTTATCAGTGGTAAGCACCATGCACGCCATTTGAAGTTATGCACGAGGTGTACCAAATCAAGAAGATTATGCACAATGTCACATCCAGTGGCTATCAAGTCCATATCCACAAGAACATAGAGGTGTACATGTTCTTGACATGGGCTTGATTGATAGTTTGACTTGGACACCTAGAGTCATATTAATAGATTTTTCCTATTGACCTTAGATATTAGGAGAGTCTCTACTCACTACTTATTAGCTCCTCTTAGACTCACCCAACTAAGTCATCTTAGCTTTGGACACTATCCAAACAACATCATTAAGTAGTGTATTGGTGACTTCTAAATGATTGATGCAACAACAAAAACTTCTTCTTTTGTACTATCTACTTCTTTATGTCTTCCTAATGATATATTGTAAGAAGGGTGGTAGGTGTGGGGGGGATCCTCTATGATATTAAAGGACATGAGGAACTGTCATATGCTTGGAGTCTTGGAATATGCACCAATAATTAGGCACAAGCTTATGCCCTTCTACAAGGACTAAAATTGGCATCACCAAATTTCCTCTATCACTATGATAGGAGACTCTTTGATCATTATTCAATCAATGCATAAAAATCTTGAGCCAACCAACCAAAAAATCGCTTCGCTTCTATTTAGAATAGCAAAGAGGTGGCAAGGTTTCAAAAAATAAAAAATTTCCAAGTTCTGTAAGAGAAAAATACAGAAGCGAATAAGTTGGTGAATGAAGCTACTAGGAAAAAAATTGGGGTACTAAGGATCAAAGGCTCATTGTCATACCATGCCACACCTTAGGAAATCGATTCAATATTTAACAAGTACTAACAATTTATTAAGACACATGTCCATCGCAATGAAACCTATATTCCTAAGCCAATTCATAAACATGATGAGACTCTTATATCTCTTTCACATGTTCAATCTGTTGTGAAAGTGTGGTATTGAATTCATTGGAGGTTTATGTCCTGGTGAAGGTGGGATAATGACAATTTGTTTAGAATAATTCAGGGGCATTCGTTGAACCCTTTTTTTGAATCTTTGGGATTTCACTTCAAACATTTCGAGGAGAGGCTTTGAACCGAGATTGGATTATTTGACTTCCTTCTTTGGTCTATTTCCTAGTCTATTGTGTGATTTTATGTCAACTATGTGTGTCTGGTGTTTAATTCACTCTAGCATTGAGTTTCTTTGGGATTGGGCGTACCCCTCTTTCTGATACCCTAGTGTTTTGTTAGAGGCATCCTTTTTTGAGTCTTCATGTTTTGGTATGTAAATTGGTTGTGGTGGTCTCTGGTTTCAAGGGATTTTATTGATCTACAACAACTCTTCTTCCCTGTGTGTCAAGATTCATTATCTCAAAGTTTGTTTGACTTCACTGTTAACATTATGGAATATTAGGAGAAACAATAAATGAAACAAACTCTGTAGGCATACGATGAGATGATCATTGATAATGAGCAACATCTAGTCTCTCATGTAGCTTCCATCATGGGGCTCTTGGCTCAATTAAAACAACATGTAATCAATCTGGAGATAGAATGTGCTATGTTAAAGAATATGATTGTTCAATTTAGTAATAATATTAACTCAGGGGCTCAAATTAAATGAATCTAGACAATTTGGTGCAAGGAGAACCCGGGGAAGAAGATATTGTCCAACAACTCTTGGAAGTAATGGAAATTGGTGATTGAGAGCCAAAGATTTTTGACCAAGGATGTTGGAGATACTTCACACACACCTAGAAATTTTTTTTCCTAAGGTTTTCCCTATGTTCACTAGTCATTATTCAGTCTCTTATAGTCTAGGGAGAATGTTCTCTTCAGTTCACACTTCAGTTTGATCAGTTGAGTGGAGTCTAGATGCCGCATTGGGATCATCACCATGCAACATTGGTATCATCACCAGCTAACATGCATTGTCCTTGGGAATATCACTAGACGAGCGCATTACTCATGATTCCCTGATCTCCTCCTCACTTCACTATGTTTTAGTCAGTTAACTAAAGATCGAGAGACTAGTTAACTCGGACTAGGTGGCAGTTAACTCTTGTAACTGCCTGAGAGACTAGACTAGGTGGTAGTTAACTCCTATAACTGTCTGAGAGACTAGACTAGGTGGCAGTTAACTCTCATAACTGTTGGTGTGTGTCCAGATCACTCTAGACCACCACTATGGTGCATTGGTTCTCCTCCAGTGCGCATTAGTTGAATTATACAGAGTATATCATGTGTAAATTATCATTCATTCATTTGGTTAATGAGATTTCTTTCATTCTCTATCTTGTTTCTCTCTTTTCTCATATTTTCTTTGCAAACTGTGTATGTCATTTGCTATCTATATCTAAACTATGAAGATTCATCCACATTTACATGGTATCAAAGCCGGCAAATTGCTAGGAAAAAGACACACCAGATTCTTTTTGCAGGTATCGAAGATTGAAGACAGCGGGAAAAATGGAATTTCCAAAAGAATTCATTCTTACACCATACAATTTCTTTGCATGGAAGGAAAAGATGATAGTGCATCTTCGAAGCAGAGGATTATACATGTTAACCATGAACACAAAGACTGAAACCACATCATCCATAGAAAAATCCAAGTATCTTAATCGAATGGATGAAGTGTTTGGATCTATTTGTAGTCTCATTTCTCCTGAACTCCTATTTCACTTATCCTTCTATAAAAACCCCACTGAATCTTGGACCACCATGGAAGGGATTTTTTGAAAATAGGACGAGATGAAGGGACACATGCTCGAGGTGGAATTTCTCACTTTGGATCCAAAAACCTTCGACAATCTCCAATATTTCTTTACCAAATATAAGGATTTGTTGTTGCAACTCAAGGCTTGCGGGGTTGATAAATCTAAAGAGGAGAAACAAATGGTTCTTACCAATCTCTCCAAACTTGGTCTGAAATACTTAGTGTTTTTATCCACATTTCATTCAGTTAGGCTCACCTCTAGAGCCACCCAAACAATGCCTTCTCTTGTGGCATTTATCGAGTCTCTGACACAAGAGTAGAACAATCTCATCGATATGGGAAAAATCAAAGGCCCAAAGGCACATGCACTTACTATGTAAGATGGTAGGTCATAAAAATCAGAAATATAAAGACAAAGAGCACATGAAAATCCAAAGAAGGAAGGGTGCTCAAATCCCTTCAACGATTCCTCCAGATCCAAAGGTGGAAAGGGAAGAAAAGGGGAGAAATGCATTTACTGACAAAAAGGATTCCATCCAGAATCCGCATGTATGCAGAAAAATATAGATCAAATGGCCCAAATACTTCAACAAAACAACATTGGAGATCGCATCCATGAGGGTTCCAAGAAGAAGAGCCAGAAGATCAGAATCCCAAGAAAGGCAATTCTAGCCATGCTTTGATTGCCATCAAGTCCTCTCTCAATGCTTGGATTGTAGATTCAGGTGCATCACACCACATGGCTTCCACAAAAGAATTCTACTCTACATTGGATGCATGCAAAGGTCCTCCTATTCTGATGGGGGACAACTCTCAGTTTGAGGTCACTGACAAAGGAAAAATTGAACTCAGAAACAACAGCTTCGAGAATGTGCTACATGTTCCCAAAATTTCCGTCAATCTTCTCTCCATGTATCAGATGAAAAAATCCAACACTGGAAAGAGATTCATATTCACACCTGATGCAGTGGATATCTATGACATGCAAACAAATTCCAAGGTTGTTACTGGTGAGGTAAACCATCAATCCAGAGTCTACATATTTTCTGAATTTATTGAACTAGATTCTGCATCACTGCTTACCCATGTTGATGAATCAGTAGGATATGGCATGAAAGGTTCAATCATTTAAATTTCATATATATGCAACAGCTTAACAAGCAAGGAATGGTTGATGGTCTACCTGACATCCACTTCTCCAAAATTTGTGAGGGATGTGTTCTTGGAAAACACCCTCATGAGAAATTTGACAAAGGAAAGACTTAGAAGGTTTCCTTTCCTTTAGATCTGATCCATAGTGACCTCATGGGCCCTTTTCCGCATCCATCAATTAGTAAATCAAGGCACGTGCTCATTTTTGTTGATCATATTTCACGCTTCACATGGATTTTCATTCTCAGAAAAAAATTAGAGGTCTTTCAACACCTCAAAGATTTCAAAGCCCTTCTTGAAATGCGGTCAGGAAAGAAGATAAAAGTCCTCTGAAAAGATAACGGGGGAGAGTATGTCAACCATGAGATACATAATCTTTGTCATGAGGCTGAGATTTAGTTACAACACATGGTTCCTTATACTCCATAGCAAAACGAAGTTGTTGAGCGGAAAAATAGATCTCAAAAAGAGATGGCATCTTTCATGCTACATGCAAAGTCACTTCCACATATATTATGGGTTGAAGCACTTAATTGTGCAACCTACATCCAAAATAGATCTCCCCATAGATCTGTCAAGGATACGACCCCCTATGAGGCTTGGAGTGGCCTCAAACCACTTCCGCATATTCGGTTCTCATGCATGGGCCAGGATTCCCTCTGAGAAGAGGAAGACACTTGATCCACATAGCACATAGTGTATATTTGTTAGATACTATGATGGTGTGAAGGGATACAGACTCACTGATATTTCCTCGGACCAACTCATCATTGAGTGTACTTTCCAATCTGAGGAAAGTGTCTCATATGTACCTCAGCAGCCGCATGCATACACTTTTTTTTCTTCCACCTATCAGAGATGATGAGCATGCACATGTAGACTCTTCTTCAGATGAGAGTTCTGATTCAGAGGATTTAGATGATTCAGATAGCGAGTCAGTGCAGTTAGATGCAAAGTCAGTGCACGCAGATGTAGTTGCAGAGCTAGAGTAGAGGCCTAAGTGGGCCAATACTACTCTTCAGGATGCAGGAGATCTTGTTGGGGATCCAGTTGATACCAGGAGGACTTGATTTGATATCAAGGAGCCTCCTCTCGCACTCACTGCCACTGAACTGATGATCCGAACTATTTTCGGCATGAAATGAGAGCAGAGATATAATAAAGCAATGTATAGAGATATCTCGGATATCCAATAATAAAACAAAAATGTATCAGAGATGAAACCATAAACAAAAAGATACATTAATACACAATTTTCTATTAATGAGCGAAAATGTACAAAGACTGTAAAAATACAGAGTGAAAGACTCACTAGAATGGTGGCAGCTTATCTCTGAGAAGAGATGTGTCTGCTACTTGCATTCACAAGAAGATGATTTTACAATGAGGCTCCAAAGGCCTTTTTATCATAAAAAAAATCCAAAACCCTAACCCCGGAAGATGAAAAGCCAACAGTTTTGTGGACCCCTATTTTGGGTAGTTTGGTGTATCAATTTCTCGGGGGCGTAAATTTGGCATACGATCTTTGTTTTGGGCGCACGATAGCTCATTGGAAAGGTATCATTGAGGAGATTCATTTTTGGGGCCCTCAAAATGGCCCCGAAAAACTTTCATTTAGGCCCTCAAAATGGCCCCGGAAGTTAAAAACTGCTAAAAATAGTAAATTACCAAAATTTTCAGAAAACTGTTTTGAGCTAGTTGGAAAAGGTGGGTGGCCACCGATATCCACCTGGATCAATCCTCCCTCCTTAGGAAGCAATGGTCTCCATTGCGTTGAGTGCCCGAGGGAGAGGGGAAAGCGTTTGTTGAATCTGCATCTTGATGAGTTGCTTGTCTTGTTGGAGAAGTTGTGTTGCTTAGCTTGTTGAAGGTTGTCACGAACCTGTGGTTGGAAGGGTTGGACCTTTTTAACCAGTTTGTATGCATGACATGCCTATGTGCAAAAGAAATATTTACACTTTGTTGTAATCTTTTAGACCTACTTCTGTTGGATAGAAGGTGCTTGGGCCAAGGCTGTAGTGGTTGCAATATCCTTTTGTTCACCTTTTGAACAAATTGTGAAGAAGCTAAATTTTGTAGTATGCGATACTATCTTACGACATTGTTTAGGTGGGATAGTAGTTGGAACTACTTATGGTATCGTGTAGAGATGACCCCCCAGATTAGCAATGACACTACGAGGTCAAGACTCATAGATAGCATGGCACTTCCACATATATGGTTGGCCTAAGAGAACATCATAGACATCCAATGGGGCAAAATCACATAATACCTCATCCTTGAAGGGATGGATGTCATATGACAATCGACATTGTTGGCTGACACGAAGATCTTTTCCCTGGTGAAGCCACCCGATGTTGTATGGTTGCGGGTGTGGTGTTGTCGACAATCTCAATTGTTTGACGACCTCTACTGAGATGAGGTTCTTCTTGCTTCCACTATTAACAATAAAATGTAGTGGGGTCCCCTTCACCCACATCTGTGAATGAAAAAGGTACTCCCCCTCTTCATAATATGTTGGTTCTTCTGGTTGAATTGTTGCGGTCACGACAATAACAGTGGAATTTGCGTCGATGATCTATCTTCTATCAGTATTTTCAGAATCAAATTCTGAATCGGGGTTTGACTCCTTGTCTTTTATCTCGACCACCAATGAATGTTTTGAGCGATATTCATCGGTGTTGTGTGAGGGGATTTTGTGGAAATCACACCATTTTCCAGTGTCCTTCTTCATCTTTCCGTGACCCTTCTTTTCCTGTGGCTTGGATTGGTTTTCGGGATGTTGTTTGTTAGGGTCGTCTTTATCATACTTTGGTTGTTGCGGATTTGCAGACCTGAACTTCTGTTTGATCTTGTGCTTAAACTTCTGCTCGATTTTAACAACATATCGATAAGTAGAACCGAGTGATGAGATGTCCAGAAAATCCATTTCAGTTTGGATGTATCTGTGTAGAGCCCCACGGTATTTCAGAACCAAATGTCATTCAGATTCTTTGATACCCAGCTTGGTGCACAAGGTATGGAAGGTATTGGTGAAATCTGGAACTGCTTGGCCCCTTTCTTGCCACACTGTAGTCCATCTCATGTACTGGTCCTCATAGTTGCCAACAAGGTAATATTGTTCCTTTACCGCATCCACAAAAAAATATGAAGTGGGCTTGGCCCCTTATATTCCAGACTCCTCTATGGAACTTTGTTCCCAGTAAGTTTCCTACCAACGTTTGACATGGGGGAGAACCTTAAGGAGTGCGAAGGTGATCTTTTCCCTGTCGGAGAAATTATGTATAGAGAAATAACCTTCTAGCAGATTTAACCATTTTTCTAAGGCATCTGCATTTATTTGTCCTTCGAATATGGGAATATCAAAATTAACTTGTACCTTGAGGGAAATAGTGGTCGCTTGATGAAGATGTGTATGTTGTTATCTGCATGCATTGAAGGATGTGGGAAAAATTCTCCATCATTTCATCCCTCTGTCACATGAGAGCTTGCTCAAGCAACAAATTAATAGAATCGTCTACTCTATTGTTTTTATTTTCTTTCGCCATGGAGGGTTTCTTGGACGTGCGACAGAAATTGTCTTCAAGAGAGACAAGATCGAGACCCAAATTGCTATACTTGGACCTTATCGGGGACATGCACTGAAAAACGATCAAGAGCAGCCTGCTCTGATACCACTAATCCGGATTATTTTCAGCACGAAATGAGAGCAGAGATATAATAAAGCAATGTACAGAGATATATCAGATATCCAATAATATAACAGAAATGTAGCAAATATGCAACCATAAACACATAGATACAGTAATACAATTTTCTATTAATAAGTGAAAATGTACAAAGACTGTAAAAATACAGAGTGAAAGCCTCTCCAGAATGGTGGCAGCTTATCTCTGAGAAGAGATGTGTCCTCTACTCACATTCGCAAGAAGATGATTTTACAATGAGGCTCCAAAGGCCTTTTTATCATAAAAAAAAATCCAAAACCCTAACTCCGGAAGATGAAAAGCCAACAGTTTTGTGGACCCCGTTTTGGGTAGTTTGGTGTATCAACTTCTCGAGGGTGTAACTTTGGCATACGATCTCTGTTTGGGGCGCACAATAGCTCATTGGAAAGGTATAATCAAGGAGATTCATTTTGGGAGCTCAATTAGAGATTTTTGCTATCATTGAGAGACTCCATCCTGAGAAACCTTCATTTAGGCCCTCAAAATGGCCCCGAAAGTTAAAAACTGCTAAAAATAGTAAATCACCAAAATTGCCAGAAAAGTGTTTTGAGCCAGTTGGAAAAGGTGGGTGGCCACAAATATCCACTTGGATCAACAAATTCCACCCAAGAATATTTTCTTGGCTCAGTCTTTAGATCCACAATCCTATGGCGAGGCTTCTGAGAATCGCTTTTGGGAACCCGCCATGCAGGAGAAGTACAACTCCCTCCTTGAGAACCAGACTTGGGATCTGGTTCCACTTCCTGCAAGAAGGAAAATTTTCAGGTGCAGATGGGTCTACTGGACCAAGAGTGCAACAAATGGACATGTTAGAAGATACAAATCCAGACTAGTTTCCAAAGGCTTCCAACAGGTGCACGACNCCTATGGCGAGGCTTCTGGGAATCGCTTTTGGGAACCCGCCATGCAGGAGGAGTACAACTCCCTCCTTGAGAACCAGACTTGGGATCTGGTTCCACTTCCTGCAAGAAGGAAAATTTTCAGGTGCAGATGGGTCTACTGGACCAAGAGTGCAACAAATGGACATGTTAGAAGATACAAATCCAGACTAGTTTCCAAAGGCTTCCAACAGGTGCACGACATTGACTATGATGAGACCTTCGCTCCAGCAATGAAGATGGATTTCATACGTTTGGCACTTGCCATTGCGGCAACCAAGGGATTGGAAGTCCATCAGATGGATGTGAAGAATGCATTTCTTCATGATGATCTGTCCGAGGAGATATACATGGAGCATCCCCAAGGCTTCATGCAAGATTCATCTTTGGTTTGTCGACTGAAGAAGTCTCTTTATGGCGTCAAGCAGGCCCCAAGGGCATGGTATGCCAAGATGGACACCTAGCTGTTGTCATAGAACTTTGTTCATTGTAATTCATACCCGAATTTTTACATTCCCAGGACGACCGATTCACTTCTACTCCTAGTTCTGTATGTTGATGATTTTTTGATCATCGGTTGCTCGACTTCAATGATTGTTGCAGTCAAGAGGATACTGCATGACAGTTTTTTATGAAAGACATGGGTCCACTACATTTCTTCCTTGGACTCGAGATCAATCAGGATGCATCAGGAATCAAACTATCTCAGGCCAAGTATGCACGAGATCTCCTCGAGAGATTTCACATGACAGACTGTAAGTCTGCCCCGACTCCTTTCCTATCATGAGTCATACTTGAGGATGGCGGGGAAACTCCACTAGTGGACATCACACTGTACATACATCTAGTGGGGAGCTTGTTTTATCTCACACACTCCAAACCAGACCTCTCCTATGCAGTTGGAGCAGTCTCCAGGTTCATGCAAGAGTCGCATGAGCTACATTAGAAGGTTGTAAAGTGTATCCTTCGATACATACAGGGCACCATCACCTTTGGGATTCACTATGAAACAAACTCTACATTTGACCTCATCGGGTTCACTGATTCTAACTGGGTTGGCTATAAAATTGATCGCAAGTCCACATCTGGTCACTCACTTAGTCTAAGTTCTGGGCCCATCTGTTGGTCGAGCAAGAAGAAGGTTGTTATTACTCTATCTTCAGTCAAGGCAGAGTACATAGGGGTATTCAACGTAACCATTTAGGTTATGTGGCTACAACATTTTCTCACTGAGTTGGAAATTTAGTTTCACCAGTCGATCGTCATCTAGTGTGACAACCAGAGCACTTTGAAGTTCTGTAGAGATCCAATTCTTAGGTAGCAAACAAAGCACAATGAGATCCACATGCACTACATTCAGGACTTAGTACATAAGGCAACCATTGACCTGCAGTTCTATCCTTCAGCAAAACATACTGCAGACATCTTCACTGAGACCTTCACTGAGCAGAAGTTCCATTCTCTGCACAGTCATCTTGGAATGAAGGACACAACTGCCTAACAACCATCAGTTCTTTTTCATACATTGTACTTTGAGGGGGGGTATTTCCCATGAGGTTTTCCCTCTTTCCTCGTTTATTTCAGTGTATCTTTTGTATTTGGGTCTTTAACATGGCCTCGTTCCTGGGACCCATTCTTTATTTTCACCATAGTGATGTTCAAGGGAGGTGTTGGAGATACTTCACACACACCTAGGAATTATTTTTCCTAAGGTTTTCCTTATGTTTACTAGTCATTATTTAGTCTCCTATAGTCTAGGGAGAATATTCCTCAAGGAGAATATTCTCTTTAGTTCACACTTCAGTTTGATCAGTTGAGTGGAGTCTAGATGCCACATTGGGATCATCACCAGCTAATGTGCAATGTCCTTGGGATTATCACCAGACTAGTGCATTACTCGTTATTCCATGATCTCCTCCTCACTTTACTCTATTTCAGTCAGTTAACTGAAGACTAAGAGACTAGTTAACTCAGACTAGGTGGTAATTAACTCTCGTAACTGCCTGAGAGACTAGACTACGTGGCAGTTAACTGCCATAACTGTCGATGTGTGTCCAGATCACTCTATCCCACCACTATGGCGCATTGGTTCTCCTCTAGTGCACATTAGTTGAGTTATACATAGTATATCATGTGTAAATTGTCATTCATTCATTTGGTTAATGAGAATTCTTTCATTCTTTCTCTCTTGTTTCTCTCTTTTCTCATATTTTCTCTGCAAACTGTGTATGTCATTTGCTAGCTAGATCTTATCTGTGCAGGTTCATCCACATTTACAAAGGATTGGATGAAGCTACCAACTGCAATATTTTCTAATTAGTCCATGTTTTTAAGAGTTATTTATATATTAGGTAGTTTCTATAGAATCTACAATAATAACATATACTATGAAATTTTGTTATTTTATATTTGAAAGGATGGTATTTTGAGTATGGATCAGTCATGCTTAGCCAATTTTGAATAACTCAAGTTTGATGTACTAATGTTGTTTAGCTCTACTATAGCCTCCTTTTGATTGAAATTGTTTCCCAGTTTTAGTTAAAAAAATGATATATTCTAAGTTTCTATTTTCTTTGTTGTCTATCTTAGTCACTTATATCTTTTATTTTCTACTCTTTTGAAGTAGTTTCGCAATCCTATATTTTATCATAATTGATTTCACTTGCACTTTCTAGTTTGGTTGACCTATTTTTTTAGTGACATGTTGTATATACATAACATTATCTTATCATGTATTTTCCTTTCTATTTTCTCTTGCATTTCTCTTTGAATAAATGTGTGTGATTATGGTCTCTTGCTCACTCGCCCTAGCCAAAAATTATGAATATTACCCTTGACATAGATTTGGTTATGTTGTGTGTGAATGTAGGGAGGGTTGCTACAATTGGCCTCCTCCTTCTTGGCCTGAAAATGATAAATTTCCTCACCTAACACTGGTAATTTGAGAGGCAGAAAAACCACCTAAATTTGATGATAATAATTACAAATGAAATTGTAGCTCCTATAATCAAGAGCTAGTGATTTAAGGTTGAGATCCAAACCCAAATGAAAAGGATGTTTTGGACCTTGAAATGATAATTATCCTTGTTATTTCTTGATGTTAATATTGATGATGGCGAGTGAACCTTGATTATTTTTGGATTTTTAGTATTGTGTTATTATGCTTATTTGGTCTCCTAGGTATAGACTATATTAATATTTGTTATCTACGTCGTAGTTAAATGATCTTGTTTACTTAGCCTTATCCCATTTGACTTTTTCTCTTGAAAGCTACTTTTAACAACTTGTCATCTCTCTCTCTCTCTCTCTCTCTCTCTCTCTCTCTCTCTCTCTCTCTATATATATATATATATATATATATTAATGGGAAAACTTTGTACTTTTGTCAATAATGACTTGTCAGCTAGTAAAAGGGAGGCATTATTATATGCCCCGTTAGATTTCAAGTCTCTCTAGTGACATGTTGTTCTTGTGTGTGCCCTATACTTGTGTTTACAGTTGAGGCTAGGTGCAAGTCCTAGGTGACTTTGGAAAAATAGATACCTCCACTCATACTTGGAGCCTCTTAGTTGAAGGGTGAGTTTCGTAGCTCAAGAGATGTGCCTACACCATTGACTATCTCAAAAATGGACGATGCCACTATTAGATGCAAGAAATATGCAATAACATATAATGAAATCCAACCAATCTAATCTCTTATGCATGCATCAATAA